>CAHIKZ030003576.1:1615000-1637500 GCA_903632075.3 Acanthosepion pharaonis | reverse complement strand
TTTATTATTAATATACTAAATTAATTTTTATAATAAATTATATTTATATAATTTTCCTTTATATATATATATGATGAAATGGACAAAGTTCGACAATTATTTTAAGACACTTTTATGCTTATACATTCTTTTTATAGATACAAATATTTAAGTAAATGTTTTGTTTTATAATAAACAGTATTAAACAACATTTACTGGCCTGAATGTCCGAGAAAATTTTCGTCCGCCGACAGGAATCGAAACTGTATCCTATAGGGAACCGTCACACAGCCTGACGTGCTTTTAACCGATTGGGCCACAGAGGAGAGTTCGGTCAGCAAGGTCGATTTTACTCTCTTTAAACTACAATCTTCCATGATTTTCTCCCGTACATTCATATCTGCTCATGGCGTAACAAATGTAAACAAATGACGTCATGCATTATGAAATGGACAAAGTTCGACAATTATTTTAAGACATTTTTATGTTTATACATTCTTTTTATATATACAAATATTTAAGTAAATGCTTTGTTTTATAATAAACAGTATTAAACAACATTTACCGGCCTGAATGCCGAGAAAGTTTCATAGAAAAATGTTCGTCTACCGATATGTTTTCTGCATGTTTTACAATTTTTTTTTCGAATTTTAGTAGTTTAATATGGCGTAAATTATTGTAGAAAATTCCAAATCTCATTTGTGACAACCGCTCCGAAGTGAAATTTCTCTATGGACTACTAAAATATTACGGTCAACTCCAATCTTCTGTTTTTTGTGTGGATCCCACCTCAGTAATGTTACATGGACCCCTTGAGTCCATATATACCCCGGTTGGGGGGCACCACGAGGCGGTGTAATGGTTAGCAAGCTTGGCTCGCTAGAACAATTACGACTGAGTAGTGAGTTCGATCCTCACTGCGTGACCTCTAATTTCGGCCTTGTGCCACATCTAAGCTACGCTTGGAAAATAAAAGGGCACCTCGGCGTGGTGTAACGGTTAGCAAGCTTGTCTCGCTAGATCAGTTACGACTGAAAAGTGAGTTCGATCCATACTTTCGGCCTTGTGCCACATCTAAGTCACGCTTAGAAAATAACTATATACCCCGGTTGGGAACCATTGGTTTAGACCTTTAGAGTTAGGGACATCCGCGTACACAGGATCGAATCAACCCCATTTCTCATCTTATAAGAAAGAAATTCCAATCAGGCTGTTATTTCCAGAGAACCTTTTCGAGCTAATTTCTGGTAAAGACGTCTGAGAGGATGCTTCACCGATTTATACAGTTTTAAACATGTCAAGTCTAAGGTTAACCTTTATTTGTCATATATACCGTCATAATCCGTACTTACTTCTTCCTCTCGTGTCCAAAGATCAAGCGAATTCAATAGCTCTATATATTGAGAGATGAACTGATATTTTAGCGAGATAATGTTTTTTCCAAACCTAATGAGTTCAACGATATCTACCACGATAATCTTTTTCATCTTCTTTCTTTTCATTGTTCATAGGTTCGTTTTCTTTCTTTCTTTCGTTCTTTCTTTCTTTCTTTCTTTCTTTTAATTATTCAGATGGCTTCCTTCCTTCCTTCTTTCTTTTTCCTCTTCTTTTTCATTATTCATGTCTTTTCTTTCTTTCTTTCTTTTCATTATTTAGATGGCTTTCCTTCCTTCCTTTTCCTCTTTTTTCTTTTGCTTGTTCATATGTTCTGTCTTTCTTTTCATTATTCAGATGGCCTCCTTCCTTCCTTCCTTGACCTCTTCTGATTTTTCATTACTCATATGTTCTTTCTTTTTTTTTTTTTTTTCTTTCTTTCTTTCTTTCTTTCTTTCTTTTCATTATTCATATGGTCTGTTTTTCTTTCTTTCTTTCTTTTAATTATTCAGATGGCTTCCTTTCTTTTTTTCTTTTTCCTCTTCGTTTTCATTATTCATGCCCTTTCTTTCTTTCTTTCTTTCTTTCTTTCTTTAGATGGCTTTCCTTCCTTCCTTTTCCTCTTCTTTCTTTTCCCTGTTCATATGTTGTCATTCTTTTCATTATTTAGATGGCCTCCTTCCTTCCTTCCTTCCTTCCTTCCTTTACCTCTTATTTTTCATTATTCATATGTTCTTTCTTTCTTCCTTTTCATTTCTTTCTTTCTTATGATTATTCAGATTGTCTCCTTTTTTCTTTTTCCTCCTCTTATTTTTCATTATTCATATGTTCTTTTTTCTTTCTTTCTTTCTTTCTTTTCATTATTCAGATTGCCTTCTTCCTTCGTTCCTTCTTTTTTCCTCTTCTTACTTTTCATTATTCATATGGTCTTTCTTTCTTTCTTTTCCGTTCGTTCGTTCGTTCGTTCTTCTTCTTCTTCTTCTTCTTCTTCTTCTTCTTCTTCTTCTTCTTCTTCTTGTCGTGTCTTTTCAGGACGAGGCCGATCACAATGCTCTGTCCTTTGTAACTCTCAGTAAACTCCGTCTTGTTGCTATCTTTCCTCATCCTTGTCCTGCCAGCCATTTACACGCACTTGGGTTATTTAGTATGGCTTATCTCCCATTAATTCATTATTATCTCCCCAAAATCTTATAACCTAAGATTATTTTCTGAGAACTTGATGTCATTAGGAAGGTCATTGATGAAAATGAAGGACAAAGCAGGTCCAAGGATAGAGCCCTGGGATGTCACCTGTATTAGTACAACAATTCTTCTTTGGATTTTATTATCAAGAATCTCTAAATATATATCAGAACACTGGACCATATATATATATATATATATATATATATATATATATATATATATATATATATATAAAAAAAAAATAAAACAAAATATCCTTAGCAACTGAAAGAATTTAGAGAATGCTATTTTCATACTGTTAACTGAAAATTACGTCAATTACTGTCACGTGTAGAGATATTGTTTTTATTGCTGTGTTGACGGATTCAACCATTTTCTTTTGATTTCACAATATTGTTGTGTACGTTCATTTGGGAGAGTAGTAATTCTCTTAAGAAAGGTGAAGCACAAAAGAGTCCTCACAAAAAACAACTTAGCTAATGCACTAGTCATACATAGAAATAAATTCAACCACAATTTGGATTTTAAAAATGCTACACTCATAAAAAAAGAAAATAATTCACTCAGAAGGAAAATCCTAGAGAGTGTAGCCATTGAATATTACCCAAATATTAATCTACGTCCAGGCTTTTCCCTATTTCACCTTTCTTAAGGTTCGAAATGTTATTTTTGCCATTTGGCAGTGAAACAGTTAAGAATAATAGCTTTGTTCCCGAAAATATCAGAGAGACTTTTGGAGGGATATATATGTTTGCTGGGGGAATTTTCAACAAATTTACAAGTGTGTGCCCGACCCCAGCGGTGAATACTGCTTGCTCCTATTCTTAATCGATATTTCAAGCTGATTTCTTTTCTCCAGCTCACTGGCCAAAGGCGAGGTTTTATAGTTAAGGTCATGAATAACTTATTGATCTGCGTGCAATGATCTAATAATAAAAACAAGTTAAACCTTGCCGTTATCTGAGCAGAAGAAAAGCCGGGTTAATTGATTTGAAACATGCAGATGCTATCTCTATGATTGGTTCTCGGCAGTGACCTCGATCTCAAAATAACATCTGACCCCCCGCGGTTAATACTGAGGTATGCAGGAATTGTTTTGTTTGAACTTGTTTCAACAGCGGGCAACGAATAGATCAAATAAAGTACTTTTTTTAATCTTCTCTTGGTAGAAGCATTGTATTTCTGAAGGTTTCATGTTATTAAGTACATGGATGTTTACATTTATGATCCCGAATGCCACTCAAATTCTGGATTATACTCATTAAGTAAGAATATTCCAGATTATGACCAGATATCAATTCCAGCCTTGATAGAGTTTTATTTTTTTATGCCGTCTTGTGTGTGTTATTTCCCACCCTGCAGCCTCTTTTCCACACAGATGCATATTTGCCTGCCTGTCACCATTGTTATTTCCACAGCAAATCCTTGATAGCGCCTCGTTACGCCTACTTGGTTTCACGCTGTCCACTGACCTGAGGTAGAATAAATACATTGAATCAATAGCTTCATCTACCGCAAGGAAAGTTGGTTCATGTGTCGTGCAAGAAAATTTTTCTCGTCTGAGTTCATCCTTCAAATCTATAAATCAACCACCCGTCCTTGCATGGAATATTGCTGTCATATATGGACTGGTGTTCCTGCTGTACGTCTCGAGGGCCTTGACAAAATCCAGAGACGAATATGCAAGGTCGTAGGTCCTGATCTGGCATCTAGACTACAATCGTTATCCCACAGACGTGCTGTAGCTTCCCCCTGTTTCTTCTATCAATAATTTCACGGCAACTGTTTCGACGAGCTACTGCCACTGGTTCCCGGACCATGAATTTAAACGTACTACCTGGCTGGCATCTCAGTCTCACCCTTTTAATGTCAAAACGGTTAGATGTAGCCGATTCTTCTTCTCAAACAGTTTCTTCTCCTGCACTTCCCATCTGTGGAACTCCCTTTGCCTTACTTGCTTCACTAATGACTATAATCTGCATATATTCAAATGTAATGTCAATCGACATCTGACACCCTGAGCTTGTTCCTCGTCCTCCTCTGTATCACTTTCTCAAACACGCATATTTACTCTTGTTCTCAACCCTCTGTAACCCCTTGCGTGTTACTGGTACTCCCGCCTTGCTTGGGGTGAATTATCTTTAAAAAAAGAAGAAAATATTAATGTCAGCTCCATACTCTACTTCCATCAGCACAGAGGTTTGCGGCACGGACATGCTATGCTATTGCCACGGAGTCACATCAGCGTTCCAAATATAAATAAATTTCACCTTAAGCAAGGCAATAAAGTCACTAAGACGCAAAGGGGCGATAACTGGATGTTAGAGAATATGAAAAAATAGTATTAAGCAGAGAGAACAATAAAAGAAAAAGAATTAAGCAAATAGAAGATAACGATTGACATTGCCTTGAAATTTTTGCTTAATTTTGTTTAGCGACATATTAACTTCCATAGGTTATTTAATGCCGAAGTATAAATATTTTGTACGTCATTTTATGCTTTAAAATACAGATATTTTAACATCACACACCCAGGGTAAAGGAACATTTTTTTTTCAGATATATAGTTTGTACATCATAAAATGTTTTGTTGATAATTTTACTATAAAAATGTTTTTATATTTTTATAGCCTTGCATTGAGTGTCATTTTGCCATACAAATGTATATTGTTGGTCATTTTATTATAAAAATGTGCTGTGGATTTTTGTTTGAGGGTTCACTATTTGCCCATAGCTGGGACCCTAACAGGTGCTACCACCCCAGGTAGTTGAACCTGGGAACAACAGCAGTTAAGAGGTGTTTCCACGCTTCTTAAAAAACCTCCAATTTCCCGATCAGAGGCCTTGCTGCCGGATGTAGTTTGTCGTCATACACAGGACTTGCAATTAAGAGGTGATTCCACGTTCCCCCAAACCTTCAATCTCCTGATCAGAGGCGTTGCTGCCGGATGTACTTTAACATCATACCCAGGACTTGCCATTAAGAGGTCGCCCCACACTCCTCAAAGCATCCAAACTCCTGAAAGAGGACCGATGTAGTTTATCATCATTTTTTTTAATCAGTATCACCCCATGCAAGTTAGTAACGTCACAGGCTGTGGAAAAATTTTTACAGATTAAAGTTGGTTGGAAAGCATAGAGCCGGAATGGAGTTCCACAGGCGAGAAGTGCGAAAAAAGAAACTGTTAGCAGAGAACTTGCAGCTACAAATTCATAAAGTCTAGGTACCATAGGTACCACTTTATGTCAGCTGAGAACGTTAACCCGATAAGGCGCGACAAGTCACTTTCCTGGAGGTTAGCATCAGCCATGCTGATGGAAGGCAGGGAAGGGTCACTGAGATTATTAATGGAGAGAAGTTTAGTTTTGGAGGCGTTAGAATTAATAAGCGATCTTTTGTCGCAGTTGACAACGAACTTAAGGTTGTTTTAGACAACGAATGTCATTTTAACCTTGTCGGACGGATCAGCCTTACTATTGACACAGAAGTAAATGTTTGTATCATTTTCAAAATTGAAATATACATGATACATATATATATATATATATATATATATATATATATATATATATATATATATATATATATATAAAAATGTATATGAAATATACATATATATATATATATATATATATATATATATATATAAACTGAGGCAGTAGGAAATGAAAAAAAAATCTATATGATATATATATATATATATATAAAATATATATATATATATATATATATATATATATATATATATATATATATATATATATATATATATAAAATATACATGATATATATATATATAATTATTTTTTATAAAAAATTATAACATAAGTATGTTATAAAATCACTACAAAAAATAGCCATTTTGTTTCAACACACTCTGTGTCTTATCAAGTGATGATGTTGAAAAGAAAATAAATGGTTTTAAAAGTTTCAGATTAATTAACGATCCTACACTAGGGGGGAAACATTGTTACAAAAGCTAGAATAACCAATCAAAAAACGAAGTATAGAAAGATTCAAAAAAACAACGAAATCATGTTATAATAGCTATTCAGATCTTTAAATACGTGTAATATTAAAAATAATTTATACTAACCAATAATTGTAAAATTATATGATAAAATTTAATATTAAAATTAAAAACTGGCAATTTTAAAATCCAAATTTAATCACTATTAAGTTTCAAAACTACAAAATTATTGAGAAAAGAAAGAATATATATGTTTATTCAATTCATTTCTTCATTGAAATTACGTTCGACAAGACGCTACAATATATCCGGTCATTTGACAATACATGTATATATATTTTTTTCTTTTCCCTTTCTTTTCCTATTTTAATGTGTGTGAATGTGGTCTTAAACTCACGCGCAAAACAACAAAAACACAATCAGATTATAATACATAAGCACCCAGACATAATTAGATATACACACACACACATACACACACACGCATACACACACACACATACACACACACTAAAAAAAAAATGGGGGGGCGAGACATGAACATTTCTACAGCCCTTTATGAAAAAAGGAGACGTAGAAACTAACACTTATACACATACACAGAGTTAAATGTGAATACACTCTACATACACATAGACACCGATAGATACACATACATACATCCACAGACAATGACATGACATAGACAATCAGATATCACAACCAATAAATATTTCAGACTTAAATAAATGCTAACCACTTATATTATATAAATAATATTATTTTTAACCATTTTTATCTTTGTATATTTGCTCCCTTAAGTTATAATTTATATAACTTAAGGGAGCAAATATACAAAGATAAAAATGGTTAAAAATAATATTATTTAATATATTAAAAAGAAAATTCCAAAACTATAAATATCAATAAAAATATATATTAATCATATAAGTTGATAATAGTTTCATTATATATTAGGCAAAGAAAAACAGATGGAACAATGTCGGACGGATCAGCCTTACTATCGAGGCAGGAGTAAATGGTTGTTTCATTTTCAAAAAATGAAATGAACACGTTATCTATTTAGTAAATTAATAACGTGTGCATTTCATAACGTGTGCATTTTCCTGTATGTTTTTGCTTTGTGCCATTTTTTTCCAATTTTCCCACTTGTGCCATTTTTATTTGCACCACTGACCCGTATATATAAATAGTCATTAAAAAAACACAACTCATGTGGCCTGATGTTTGCATTTAGCCTGAAACAGTCTGTCGCCTCTGAGTTATGACTACAATGTTCACTTATATATATATATATATATATATATATATATATATATATATATATATATATATATATATATATAAAAAATATTGTCAGCAATACAATTTTGAAAAAAATATTACCATCAATACATTTCTGAAAAAAAAATATTACCAGCAATATATTTTTGAAAAAAAATGTCCAGCAATGCATTTTTGTAAAAAATATTACCAGCAATCCAAGCAATGCATTTTTGAAAAAAAATTATTACCAGCAATATATTTTTGAAAAAAAATATCAGTAATACATTTAATAAAAAAAATAATACCAGTAATACATTTTTGAGAAATGATATTATCAGCAATACATTTTTAAAAACAACAACAAAGACAAGGACAATAATCTGCATGTAAATGGTTTAAATAATGATAACTTCTCATCCCAGAAATTTAGACAGAAGTTAATAATTTGTTTAGACAGACCAACGAACCAAAGCTATATCACGAAATCGAACCCACATCATTATACGGTGGCTTTTTGATAACTAATATACGAACCTGAACATAAATATCACCACAAACCAAGTGGAATTGTAATTCAATGGACGACGCTAAACTTTGCCAGTCTTACTGAGATTGACAGGTGATGCCTTGTGTTTGGTGTCGTGATCATAACAAGGGCAACCTCGTGTACTTTCTTCCATATCACAAGGGGAGTAAGGAAAGCTAAACTAAATTGCAAGATATGCGTCTGGTCATTAAATACAATTCGTCCATGCCATGAATATTGCTGTCACATCTGCTCTGGTGCTTCTGCTGTTTATTTGCAGATTAGTGATAAATTACAAAGATGAATCAGCAATAGTATTGATCCTGACCTGCCATCTCAGTTTCAGTCCGCATGCAAATAGTGCAAATTAGTTTATCCTGTTATTTAACACATAGCCGGAGAGCCGGGGACTAGAGTTGGATTAATGCATTTCGTAAGGAAATTAGCGCTAAATGAACACAAAAGACTAAACCAGAATTTGAACTCGGCTCACTGATTTCACGCCCGGTTTTGCTAAACTACCCGCACATCAGGCATGTGAGAGAAGTTTTAAGGTGATTTATTCAGAATTGTTGACTGGATGCCTAGCCATCAAAAAATAAAAAAATAAAATAAAATGGAAGCAGTGTCATGACGTCTTCCTGTTATGGATAAGAGCTGAAGTGTCTATGAAATGCCTAACGAGTTTTCTAAATCGCTTTTGACATTTATTAAAAAGAAGTGCATCGTGACCTTTACTTAAGCCAGTCAAATCCTCGTTAGTGAGAAGAGGTTAAGAATGTTTTGTTTGGTCGCTTCGAAGATACATCTTTGAAATTTACGTTCTTCCAAACACAATGAATGAAAATTGCTTAGCGACGTTCGATTGTTGATTCATTCTTGGCTTTACTTGTATGTTTCTCATATCGATTCCGCATCTAATCTTTTTTTTTGGTCTCAAATGTTTTCACAGGCTGAGTCTGTACTTATGAATGCTTTTAGGTATCCGTTTGGCATTCTGTGTCGTATCATATGCCTTACTTAAGAATACAAGCTTTTGAAGTGCATAATCTTGGATGTGCATGTGGCGTAACGGTCAACGGCGTGTAAAGTGGAGTTGGCTAGCCAAGTTCAAGTTCCAAGCAAGTCTGTTGCATTAGCCCTAATGTCCTCCAGAAAGACCCAAATCTGTCTCTTCTTACCCCTGAAAGTATATTTTTTTAAACTCATACTTGAAGGGGTAAGAAGCAGGGTAGACGGATTTCTCTAGAATGAACACTCTGAATTCAAATTGTGGATATGGCAACGGGAAATAACTTCGCTCACTTACCCAACAACTTATAGTAATTCAAAGATGACAAAGAAATGAATAGGATGCTGTGGAGAGCCATGATCGCTTATCTCGTGAATACCTCATGAACAGACATGGTATTTTTAATGCCTTGTCTATTCATGAATAGACATAGTATTAAAAATACCATATCTATTCATGAGGTATTCACAAGATAAGCGATCATGGCCCTTCACAGCTTTATTTTCTTTTCTTGTGATACACATGGATACAAAGTTTGTCGTGGTCGTTGGATGTTTCAGGTCTTCCTTACTCAGGCGGCCTCTTCGGTATCTTTCCAGGTAGAGTTAGTTACGGCAGTCATCTCCTGATATACAATTATCATGAAGGAGTTTCTAAATTCTTCGGTGATCAACTTTCGGACACTTTGCCTACTTGCTCCTGTGGTGCACATTCTATTTACTGGAAGGGATATTGAACTCTTCGTAACCGTTCTTACAATAGATGGTTGTCCAGAACAGTGCTGTGGTAGTATACCTTTCTATTATTAAAGTATTTTTTCTATTATTAAAGTATTTTTTCTATTATTAAAGTATTTTTTCTATTATTAAATATCTTTTCAATTATTAATGTATTTTCTATTATTAAAGCATTTTTCTATTATTACAGCATTTTTCTATTATTAAAGTATATTTTCTATTATTAAAGTATCTTTTTTATTATTAAAGTTTTTCCTATTATTAAAGTATTTTCTATTATTAAAGTATTTTCTATTATTAGAGCATTTTCCTATTATTAAAGTATTTTCTATTATTAAAGTATTTTTCTATTATTAAAGTATTTTCTATTATTAGAGCATTTTCCTATTATTAAAGTATTTTCTATTATTAAAGTATTTTTCTATTATTAAAGTATTTTCTATTATTAGAGCATTTTCCTATTATTAAAGTATTTTCTATTATTAAAGTATTTTCTATTATTAAAGATTTTTGTATTATTAAAGTATTTTCTATTATTAAAGTATTTTTCTATTATTAAAGTATTTTCTATTATTAGAGCATTTTCCTATTATTAAAGTATTTTTCTATTATTAAAAGTATTTTCTATTATTAGGGCATTTTCCTATTATTAAAGTATTTTCTATTATTAAAGTATTTTCTATTATTAAAGATTTTTGTATTATTAAAGTATTTTCCTATTATTAAAGTATTTTCTATTATTAAAGTATTTTTCTATTATTAAAGTATTTTCTATTATTAGAGCATTTTCCTATTATTAAAGTATTTTCTATTATTAAAGTATTTTCTATTATTAAAGATTTTTGTATTATTAAAGTATTTTCTATTATTAAAATATTTTCCTATTATTAAAGTATCTTTTCTATTTTTAAAGTATCTTTTCTATTAAAATATCTTTTCTATTATTAAAGTATTTGTTCATGACAAATAAAATTGAACAACAATTATCTTATGAAACAGTTACGTTTTAAAACTGGACTATATTTTTCATGTACGAAGGTAAAATGCTTTCTTTTTTTTCTTTCCTAATTTCCGCTTAACTATTGATGTTATTTTCTACCGTTTAAAGATATTTCATTTTTCAGCTGGTCTGGGGGGTGGGGGGTCAATACACGAAACACCGAGCAACATACAAAAAATAAAAAATAAAACACAACAAAGATAAATAATTAAAGAACTAAATTCCATGAGAAATGCCAGACCGAAAAAGTGTCATTGGTAAGACAATAAACTACGTGCAACAGCAAGGCCTCTCATCAGGACGTTTTGAGAAGCGTAGAACCACCTCTGAATTGCGGGTCTTCCCAAATCCACCCTGAACTGGCGTGGTAGCACCTATTAGGGTTCAATCAATGGGCAAATAGTTAGACCCCAGAGTGGGGTTAAAACACTATGAAAGTGTAAAAATAGGTTTTATTACCAGTAATACATTTCTGAAGGAAAAACTATTACCAGCAATAAGTTTTTAAAAAAAATATTACCAGCAATAAAAATCTTGTTGGCATTAAATAATCCATTGAGGTTGATATACCGTAAAACAAACCAGAAAAAATGCCAGACCGAAAAGTGAGTGGAATATATAATATCTAATATTACTAGAATCCACCGGTATTATATACCAACGGATCGATTACCTGTACTATATATATATATATATATATATATATATATATATATATATATATATATATATATATATATATATATATATATATATCCGAGAAATTTCACCATCACTCATATATATAGGCTATTCGAAAGTCACTATGCATGTATATCTTTATTAACAGACATGCTTTAATATAGAATACAGGAGAAGAATATGATTTAAAATTATAAATATTATTGCTAAAACCATATTGGCGTGAAATTGGAACGATAAAAATACGACTTGAAAAGTTCACGGTATTTTTCGAATACCCGATATATTGAAATGAATTCAAAGAAAAATGAACAAGAACAATTTAAAAAAATGTCATTTTTTTATCTAACAAAATCAAATATGTCATTTTTGCGTGAGAGAGTTTCTTGCAATAAAAATATATATTTATTATGATAATCAAACGCGAAGTCAAGAGACAGAAGACCTCTCAACTTCTCAGTTTTAAGGGAATTCAATGGGAGAAAATTCTCTGTAGATTCAAAGTGATTTTGTTTTTATTACAGATTGTTAGATCCTCGACAGACTTTTACTGCGCAGCGTCACAATGAGCAATTGGTTATTTTGAATGACGCATTGGAATAGAAATGAACTTTTTCTAATCAAGAAAGTCGACAGGTGATTTTTGATGCATAACAATGTCGATAGTTTTTTTTATCCTGGAGATGGAATGGAAAACTCTATCATATACAGAGTTCTTATTTTTTTTTTAATGACACGTCGTTTTAGGGCGTAGTCGATTTCTACCTATTTATTTATTATCGATGAACTGCTTTGATTTCTTGGAAAATAGTAGAATAATTTCACGGTACCGTTTCCATGTTTTTTTAATTTAAAGACGTCTTTCTCTTAGAGTGCTTGTCACTCAAGCTCAGAGCGTCCTATCTACATTACTATTTAATCCATAGCTAGAGAGGGAGAAGGAATTGAATTATGCTGATTGAAAGTGCATTAGGGTGAAAATATCTCTTTCATTTGCATTTCTTTCTTTTTTTTCTTTCTGCAGTTTTCACGTACCCATTCAGTTTTTCTTTTGTTTCTTTCTTTCTTTCTCTCTTTTTTTCTTATATACTTTCTTTTTTTTCCAATTTAAATCTTCCTTTTCACGTTATATGTTCATTCAGTCATTTTCTCTTTCTTTCTTTGCAGTTTTCATCTAATCTTTCATTTGTTTTTCTTTCCTTCTCTCGATTTCTTTCTTTCTTTCTTTCTTTCTTTATTTATTTCTTTCCTTGCAGTTTTCATATATCTTTCTTTCTTTCTTTCTTTCTTTGCAGTTTTCATATAACCGTTCATTTTCTTTCTTTCTTTCTTTCTTTCTTTCTTTCTTTCTTTGCAGTTTTTTATAACCGTTCATTTTCTTTCTTTTTTCTTTTTTCTTTTTTTCTTTCTTTCTTTCTTTGCAGTTTTCATATATCCGTTCATTTTCTTTCTTTCTTTCTTTCTTTCTTTCTTTCTTTCTTTCTTTGCAGTTTTCATATAACCGTTCATTTTCTTTTTTTCTTTCTTTTTTCTTTCTTTCTTTCTTTCTTTCTTTCTTTCTTTCTTTCTTTCTTTCTTTCTTTCTTTCTTTTTTCTTTTTTCTTTCTTTCTTTCTTTCTTTGCAGTTTTCATATAACCGTTCATTTTCTTTTTTTCTTTCTTTTTTCTTTCTTTCTTTCTTTCTTTCTTTCTTTCTTTCTTTCTTTCTTTCTAACCCTACCCTTCCATATGTTATATGTTCTTTTTTTTATTTCTTCTCTAATCTTCTCACCTTTAATGATTTGCTTCTTCCTTTAACTATTTTTTTTTCTTCTTCGACTTTTCCACCCATTAATCATTTAAAGATTAAATAAATCCTGCCTTGTAAAATTAATCATAAAAGTCTTAACCCAATGAGCTGTCCGACCGCTTTTTTCCCGTTTTTTATTCTTTCAATAATCTCGATTAATTAGTTAATGGCCATATGTAATCGGCTCATCAGAAAGAAGGTTAAAGGCACCTCAGCAAAAAACAAAAAAAATAAAAAACGATAAGTTGAAGAAATGTTACTTGAAGTGATTGTTGATTGGTTGAAGCAATTGACTGAACGAGACTCGATTAACTGTTCTGCTGAAATGTCACATATTCAGTGTAGCGATTTCTAAAATGAATATAAAGTGGAAAGTGGAGGGTAGATATAAACTGACAGATCTATAAAGAATGGGATGCATGCAGCAAGAAGGATAGACACACACAGAGACACATACAGGCATATATATATATATATATATATATATATATATATATATATATATATACACAAACATATATATATAGATATAAATGTGTATGTGTGTATTTAGGCAGAAAATTCTCTTTTAGGCATGTCTGATTAAAAAAAAATTACAATCATTATGTCTGCTTATTTTTAGCATAATCCTTTCATATTCGCGGATATTTTTCCGTGTATTGCAATCAGATGATGCAAAAAATGTAATGTAAAAGTTAGAAATCACTTTTATTTCCCAAGTACTTTACCTGATGACGATCTCAGAAAGTGATTGAAAATATTTGGGAAATAAAAGTGATTTTCACTCATAGAGTGCATTTCTTACATCATTTGATTGTAATACACAGGAAAATATCCGTGAATCTGAACGGATTATGCTAAATTAATCAGGCATAATGTTAGTAATTTATTTAATAAGACACACACACACATATGTATATATATATATATATATATATATATATATATATATATATATATATATATATATATATTAAGCATTTCACCCCAAGCAAGGCAGGAAGCCACTAGGACACAAAGGGGTTACAGAAAATTTAGAGCAAGATCAGATAGGAGTGATAAAAGAAAGGATGAGGAGAAGGGTAGTGGATAGATCAAGGCAACTGGAGATGTCGATTGACATTACACTTGAATAGCTGGAGATTATAGCTCTCAGGGAAACTGGAATAGGGAAGGGAGTTCCACAGGTGAGAGGTGCGAGATATGAAGCTATTGGAGTAGAAGAGACGGCTACATTTAGGAGTTTCGACAGTGAAGGGGTGAGAGCGGGATGCCAGCCTCGTAGGGCGCTTGAATTCATGAAGTCTGGGAACCAGCGAATGCAGCTCCTCGGAGCAATTTCCATGAAAGTATTTGTAGAACAGACAGAGAGAGGCGACG
This sequence comes from Acanthosepion pharaonis, assembly GCA_903632075.3. Classification (NCBI taxonomy): domain Eukaryota; kingdom Metazoa; phylum Mollusca; class Cephalopoda; order Sepiida; family Sepiidae; genus Acanthosepion; species Acanthosepion pharaonis. Next base: position 1,622,600 of record CAHIKZ030003576.1, on the reverse strand, counting down.
GCGCGTCTGTGAGAAAGTGACTGTAGACGAGATGCCAGAGCAGGGCCAATTATATTGCATATCCGCCTCGGGAGCCTATCAAGAACCCCTAGGCAAACAGAAGGGGCACCAGACCATATATAGCAGCAATACTCCATGCAAAGGCGAATTGTTGATTTGTAGGACCGATTCCGGGGAGAGAAATTTCCTGGCGCGGCACAGGGAGCCAACTTTCCTTGCGGTGGACGAAGCAATTGACTCAATGTATTTGTTCCATCTCAGGTCAGCAGTCAACGTGAGACCGAGCAGGCGCAGAGAGTTGCTCTCGAGAAGTTGAGCGTCAGACATTCTAATGGAGGGCAGGGAAGGATCTCTGTGGTGATTAATAGAGAGCAGTTTTGTTTTTGAAGCGTTAAAGTTGACCAGCCAATTCCTGCCCCAGTTCACAACCGATTGGAGGTCCTTTTTCGAGACGCACGGCTTGGTTAGTTTTGTTAGTGACACTAGATTTGTTTTTGAGGCAGGAATAAATTGTGGTGTCATCCGCGTAGATATAACATATATATATATATATATATATATATATATATATATATATATATATATATATATATATATATATATATATATATATATATATATATATATATATATATATATATATATATATATTGTGACATTTTTATTGAATAATTTAGACAGATTTTGTCTACTTATTTTCAATTGGATCTTTTCATATTCCCGGACAAGCTTTTTGGTGTAATTATCGGAGGAAGAGGGAAAACTACTGTGTTGATACATATTATTTTATTTCAAGTACTTTCGACATTAACATAATCTCATCATCATGGTGTTGTTTTTTTATGACAAATATTGTAGTGTTCAATATTTTCAAAGACAAAATTGCTGTGATCATCTCAATTTTTTTTTACTAGTGAAAAAACTATACAGAACGTCATAACTTAGTTACCTCCCCTGAAACGTTACTCAAGTTAAACGCACTAAACTCAGCGTTCTTCACGTACCCCAATTTTGTTTTTACAACAAAATTGGGGTACTGGAAGAGATGTTTGCTCCTCTGCTGAATATGGTTGGCGATTTCACTCGCTACGTCAACAAAGACGCGTAGACTGAAATTCGCTACCCGAAAATTCAAGCTTTACTTGAACCGTTAATTCAAAGTTCAGAAATTCAGAACAAAAATATAACATACAACGTAACTCGAGCTCCTAGCCGGAGATCTGAGAAATTTATTATGTCATGTAGCGCCAACCTCGCAGAAAAACTGCTAGACTTTCAGTAACTCATCGTGTGTGTATTTACATATATATATATATATATATATATATATTTTTTTTAAGACATTTTTTATGTTTTTACATTCTTTTTATTGATACAAATATTTAAGTAAATGCTCTGTTTATAATAAACAGTATTAAACAACATTTACCGGCTTGAATGTCCGAGAAATTTTCATAGAAAATATTCGTCCTCAGAGAGGAATTGAATAACGGAACCATCATATTGCCTGACGTGCCTTAACCGACCGAGCCACGGGGGATCGTTCGATTAGTAAGGTAGATTTTACTGCTTTTAAACTTCAATCTTCCATGAATGAATATTTTATATGAAAATTCCTATATATATATGTCCTGAAGACACTATTAATTCATTTGGTATTACGAGAAGGAAAATGTGAAAAAACAAAGAAAACAATGTTTAACTTCTATGTAATATCAATCGTACTTAATGACAGTGAGATGCCGGACAACTTTCTCATAGAAACTTATAATATTGTTACTTTATATGAAACTGGTTTATATTGAACATATTGCTAGGAAAAGAAACATTAGCTGCATTAGTTGAAGAAACTAAATCAATCTTTTGTATAAAACTGTACGTAAGTATATTGGAACTTTTGGTAGGATTGAATAGTAACCTAGTGAAAATCATTAGTGCCTGGATATACTTAGTAAAAAGGAGGAAAAGCATCTGCTAAAGCTAATGACATACACTTGAGAAATAGTATTAGCATCTTGTTTAGTAATCTACTATTTGAAGAGAGTGATTTCAATATAGAACAATCAAGTATGATTGTAGATAAAGTGAAATGTCATTATGACAATTGTCTTTGATATTTTTTTATTATAACTTATCACAGAAAATTAAGTCTTTGACTCAGAGTAAAAAGAAGAACTTTTTGATTAAGAGATGATTTCCAGAGATTTTGAACAAGGGAAGTGATTAATAATTGTTAGTACTTAAAAGTAGGAACACAGAATTTCATGGGGACAAGCTGTTTATTTATGGCCGATCAGACAATTGCCAGTCTGTTGAAAACAACAGGAAGCTCACATCTAAATTATATATATATATATATATATATATATATATATATATATATATATATATAGCACACTGAGTGCTGATGTTACGTGAAGATTGCGCTGTGCATGAAACTCAAAGTCGTGTTACTGGTGAGGAAAAATGTAATATTTATTAATATATATATATATATATATATATATATATATATATATATATATATAGTCATTCACAGACAGGCTGTTTTGCTGTATCACAGATCATCAATGGGGTTAGACATCCGATCGCTTTAAGCCAGGACCGAAAAAAAAAAGGAAAACTTGCTAATCTCCAAAAATGAAGCTTACACTGAGGAGTCTTTTAAAATGAACATTTCGCTCTTTTATATAGAAAGTGCCTGAAAATCATACCACGGATTGATCCAAGCGTTGTGAGTGAAATTGGGTAGACGGAACTTATGTGGACCGTCGATAGCTGTCCCAGCATGAAGGCCCACGTGATCTGATATACAAGGACTCTAGAACCTTGAGGTGAAATGTGGTGTGAGACCTAGATAAAATCAAAAACCGGTCCACACTAAAATTAGCCACACATTCCTTGCTATTTATTGCATGCTCAGCAATAGCAGAGCCAGAACTATTGCTTAGTTGGCTCTTCCTGGCAGACGGATTCAAAATCCTGGAGGGTAAGTTTGGTTTTATTCTCGAATCCAAACGCTGAGACGTCCTCCCTGTGTAGTCGAGTCCACAACTACACTTATATTACTTATATTAGTAAATCACTGAATTAACATGATGGCGCGGGGGGGAGGCGTCCTTACGAATCGAAGAGAAAACAGGACGGGTAACAAATATTACCCTAACATTCGCCGAAAAATAACAGCTATTGATCATACGTGAAATTCGTCTAGATAAAATCTCACCCTTTGTACCAATATAGGGAAGACGCAAATAAACTGGACAATTTATCAACAAAATGCGGCTTAACCCTATGAAATTAATTTATGACATCATGGATAATGGAGTCTAAAACATCCAAAGGATATCCGTTTTTAGAAAGTGTCAATCTAACAAACTCAATTTCACCGCAGAGAAGGCCATCAGTACATATCTTAAGTGCTCTATGAATTAAGGCCTTAATCAAATTAACTTTTCATTGTCTGGGACAAATAAGTCCCAACGCGTATAAAGTCCCGAGAAAGTAGCCTTCCTAAATTACGGAAGTCTCAAACTTGTCAATGATCCTATGAACAAGAGCATCCGAAAAGGAAAGACAATAATTGGACTTAAGAGCAGGATGGACAGAGTTTAATTTGATGGGAAACAAGTCGGCTTCAGCCTCATTATTAAAGAGGCAGAAGGTATCATCCACATAATGATGATACATCAGAGGACGGCCAATACAAGAAAATAAGGAAGCCTCATAAAATCCGACAAAAATATTCGCCAACGCTGGACTCAAAGGCGAACCCATAGCTACTCCCTCGATCTGCCGATACATAATATTATTAAAACTAAATTCGACAGAGGCAGTGACGCATATCATAAGTTCCACAAACACATCCTCAGGAAAATTCGGAGGAGACAATTTTTATTTTTCAAATATTTTTAATTTCATCTATTACCATTTTCAGAGGTTTAAATTGCCTATGAATTTGTATATGCATTTTCTCTAAATTCAAAATATTTTAACTGTTCGTTTTACTGCGTTATGCAGCGTCCTAGATTTCAAATTCAAAATTCACGTGGGTTGCATATATATATATATATATATATATATATATATATATATATATATATATCTGTGAAAATATATAGAAAATAGGAAGGAACTTGTTAGGTAAATAATCCAAGGTTCCTTAGTATTTTAGTTATTATTTTAAAAAAATAGTGCTCGATACAAAAGTAGAGCATAAATATAATTATTTATTTAAAAATATGATTACAACTCGCGATATAAGAGGTCTCATGTTTCAAAACAAGAGTCGAAAACTTCAATATAATTATTTGAAATTTAGGTGTTTTAATAATTGAAATCAAAAATCACGTTATTCCAAAAAAATTTTCGCTTAAAGATGGAACAGAGCTTACTTTAACTCAATTCAAATAATTATATTGAAGTTTTTGGTTCTTGTTTTGAAACATGAGACTTCTTATGTCACGAGTTGGAATCATATTTTTAAATAAATAATTATATCTATATCTATATCTCTCTATATATATATCAGTAGAATGACATAGAAATGGAAAGAGTGACGAAGTATACAAAAAAAAAAATCTGTTTTCCTGGAGACAAAGTCTTCAGCTGGTGAATATATTATATTCCCCCTGTCCGTCCCTACCTTGAATTTTCCTTAAAATTACCTAGAGAATATAGGCTGATCGATATACCAATCGATTGGACAGGAAAGTCAGTAAGTAAGTAAAAAAATCTACGCAAGAAGAGAAGGATGTCTTGTTTTGTCGGTGGGGGTCGGGGACACCTTCGATAAAGTGATAACATGAAAATCGAATTATTCCGCCACCATTGATTTTAGTGATGTACATTCAGCCCCGCAGAGAGAGTATTAGAACAAAACGCAAAGTAGCCCACGGACAGATTGACAAGCCGGGTCCAGTCTATTCTAATCGTAGATAATGCTATTTTCTCTGTTCCTCTTCTGCTTAATGCTGATTCCGCCAGTTTTAGGATTGAGAACATTGTGACATTCTTCTAATGTTAATCGCATTTTTATAACAACATTTTATAGAAAAAAAAATCTGTAAAAAGAATCATTATTGACATCTGAAAATTCTACCGATATATTCAGCTTTAAAAGTATAGATTTATATCATATGCTGGTCTCTGCCAAGGTTCACAATGGTTGTAGCAACCATTTACATATGCTATATGAGAGAGGTTTAAGTGCAAGTACTCACCCCTCTAATATTGTCTCTGATTGTGACAAAACAGAAACAAAATTGGAAAATGACCGGCTTATTTTACCCCCCCCCACCGCCAGTAATTATCTGAACCCTGCTATGCCTATCTTTATAATAGTTTGATTAGAATAAAAATTGAGCATATCTGGGCTGAAGTTCCTTAATCTTCATTTTCCAGCCTCGATAGAATTCAAAATTGTTTACACGGTCTTGTAGAAGAAAACCTATTTTCCACTCTGCACCCTCTTTCCCCGGACGAAAAGTTTCAATTTTCCATTAAAGATGATCTTTTTTTTTTCTTTAATCCTACCAATTCAGATATTTAGCTAAATTGATTTATTTATTAATGCTTATCAACCAGATTATTTAAAGCCAGAAAATATATTTCCACCGAAAGAAGTTTTTGGAGTTAATAATGATATTTACTGATGCAAGTTCTACTAATTAACCCATAGGTGGGGAGGAGATTAGGTGGTGCTACTATAGTATGACATCTACTATTCATTTTCTACTATAGTATGAAATCTCGGTCAGTTATGCGCAACGAGTCATACTCGCTTAGGCGATCATGTATCTTTCCCGCAGTAGGTTGCCATGTCTTTCTGCATTAGACCAGAATTCTGTCTGTCCTGCATAGCTGGAGGGAGAAGAAGAAGATTCATATCTTTCTCAAACGGTTTAGCACGTAAGTGAATGTAATGGATTCGACTGGAATTCGAACTCGGCTCTCCGATTCCTCAGTCCGAGCCGCTATGCATTACTCCAGCTTGTCATAAAATTAATTTTTACTATAGTATGATATCTACCCTCCATGTCCTACTGTAGTATGATATCTACTATTCATTTTTACTATAGGATGATATCTACCATCCATTTGCTACTATGGTATGATATTTACCATCTGTTGGAAGTATCAAATATTTTAAAAACCATTAAAGGAGTATAATAAACAGTTTGTAGTGCAAAATTTATACCAGCTCGTTATAGTATTAGGTGACTTTCAGTAAATGTTACTGTAGTATTCATCGGCATTTCGTGAACAAAATAATGCACTAATTCTAAAATTACACACATTTTGTAGCGGAATTATATAAATACGTCTTTTATGAATACAAATTAGATAAATTCCCCACTTTTTAGTTTAAAATAGGACTATGTAGTTTGAGGAACTAATTGCTGCATACCGGAAGTGGGTTAGGGTGCATCGTCATTTACGGTAGATCGCAAAAGGCCACGGTAGATATCATACAATGGGAACACCGATGAGGCGGATGGAGAGCTTTCACAAGGATGTTTGCACCTAAGTGAACATAACGAACTAGACTTGAATTGGAACTCTGCTCTCTGATTTCAAAATCTGAGCCGTTATATATTACACCACTCGCATATCCAAGCTTACAGAAATTAGCATTCCAAATTGGTCGCCCATTTAGGCACTGACTAGGCTCGGCGCTGCTTAACTTCGGCGATCGTACGAGAACCAGTGTCTCAACGTGTTGTGGCCAAAAATCATTTATCGTTAGACAGTTGTAGGTTGCATCATTATTTCCTCCGGCAGTCCTGGGTACGACGATAAACTACATCCGCGTCCTGGGTATGACGATGAACTACATCCGCGTCCTGGATATGACGATAAACTACGTCCAGCAGCAAGGCCTCTGATCAGGAGGTTTTGAGGAGCGTGGAACCACCTCTTAATTGCTGCTGTTTCCAGGTCCACCCTGACCCGAGTTGGTAGCACCTGTTAGGGTCCCAGATATTTGCAAATAGTTAACCCCGAAATTGGTGTAAAAACATTATGAAAGTGTAAAAACTGGTTTTAATACCAGAAATAATTTGTAAAAAATTATTTCCAGCAATAAATTTTTGAAGAAAAAAAAACAAACTATTATCAGCTCTACATTTTTGAGGAAAAAATATTACTAGCAATAGATTTTTGAAAAAAAATATTACAGCAACACATTTTTGAGAAAAAAATTATTACCAGAAATAAATTTGACAAAACAATATATTACCAGCAATGAAAATTTTGTCGGCATTAAATAACCCATTGGGGCTGCTATGCCGTAAAAGAAACCAAACCAAACCATTTCCTTCTTATTCAAAAGACGAACAGTTCACTCAGGTTTCCTAAGAAATGATCCTTGTAGAATAAAGCCCCGTATGGATTCTTCTTTGGACCATATAATCTTAATTCAAGTCAAGAATCAATCTTTATCTATGTTTCTTATTATCATCTTCATTTCTCTGCTTTCATTTATGCCACATACTTTATTCATCGTAACACTTTTAATAATAATCATCTATAATTATAATAATCTTGAGTGGCTCTTGAAGTTTGTACTGAGTGAATGTTAGTATAAAAAATGTGTAAT
>CAHIKZ030003576.1:1560000-1612500 GCA_903632075.3 Acanthosepion pharaonis | reverse complement strand
TCTATTCGTTATCTATCTATCTATCTATCTATCTATCTATCTATCTAGCTAGCTAGCTAGCTATTTTATCTATCTATCTATCTATCTATCTATCTATCTATCTATCTATCTATCTAGCAAGCTAGCGAGCTAGCTGTCTATTCTGTATATTCTATCTATTCATTATCTATCTATCTATCTATCTATGTAGCTAGCTATTTTGTGTATTCATTTTTCTATCTAGCTATTTTATCTATCTATCTATCTATCTGTCTGTCTATCTATATATATGTGTGTGTGTGTGTAGATAGATAACGAATAGACAGAATAGACAGCTGGCTAACTAGCTAGCTGTCTATTCTGTCTATTCGTTATCTATCTATCTATCTATCTACGTTACTGAACAGAATAATCACACAAAGTTGGTAATGAAGGATAATACTTAGGACAAGAACAACACATATAAGATTTGCCAGTGGCATGTAGAAGAAGTAGTCAACTGCTAGAAGTGAGCCACGTGAATTACACAATCAATCTCCAACTGCAGACCAACATACAGTATTTACTACTATATTTATGTGAATGGGGACATATCCATTATCGTCCGTAGGTATGCTACAACACTATCATTCTGTTAATATCTATTTATGTATCCCATCGTTTTCATATACATTCATTTTAGTGTAGCAAAAGATTACCACAGAGCAGCAGAATCGAACCCTTTGCTTTATGGACGATTGGCGCAAAAGCCACAAAGTAACAACGGGTAACCAGTAAGGGTTGAATTCATTTTAACCAAATTAGCTTGCAATGCGTTTTTGTTAACCAATGCTGTGTACCTATTTATTTACTCTGCTTGTTGTAGTCTACTCCGTGACCAAATTGGAGGATTAATCATGTTAGAAAGAGATGTGTTGCCTATGTCTGCCATGTGAGGGGTCAACCTGTCCGCCTTGAGAGATTGGCATTTAAGGATTACAAAAGGAATGTAAACGACCATCAGAGTCACGTGATTGACTGTATTTTTGGAATTCAGTATTGCACAGCTAACCTTATCATTAACAATAACAACACAACTGCAGAATGTAAATTACAGAGAACTAATATTATTTACAAAATTACACGTCCCTTAAGGAACTGTGGTCTTGATCAAACCTAACTCATGAATAATTATATTCGTCATACAACTACATGCCTATCTAGACGACTCACGTTACACCTATCTGTGCATAGCTCAATTAGGACTCATTTAAACACACAGGAAAACCTACCGAAAACCATCTGTAACATACTAGTTGAAAACACAATAGCCTCATACACATGTGAAAAGAAATTAAAAATAATGGAAACACTAATAATAAAAAAGGAAAAGCCAACACGTAATAACATTAACTAAGAACACGGCCATAACGTGCTGACCGTGTTTGGGAAATAAACATTTTTGTAATTTCCGATACATACACATTCAGTTAAGAATAAAAAAAAATTAAAATCGTTCTTCATAATGGTTAAAAGAATAGACGAAAGCGCTCGGATATGCAAAACTTTTGGACAATTTTTTTACACATTTTGTATCCATAAAAAGAAAACACTTGCACGAATGCAAGAAAAATTAAATAAAAAGCATAATCACAGTACCTTGTCAATCGTCTTTAACGAAACTTGTAAGAAATAAGGAATGCTGCCCAAATACACAACACACACACACACGCACACACACACACACTCACGCATACATACACTGCTTATACAGTTAGGAGCGGCGGGAAATAGAATTTAACTGTGAAAACAAAAAAAAATCAATCTGTTGAAAAAATAATACAAAATTTAACCATTTCAATGTTTCAGTCAGATTTGTTGTTAAAATGTCGACATGAAAACAAATTCAAATTTCTATAATATAAGTTTAACTTAATTAGCTACCATATTTCCATAATATTCACTCCCCTCAACCTCTTCAAAACATTGAAATGAATAATATTCGTCCTCTGTCTTATCAACCCCGATGTCGACTGAGTTCGTGTCTATACAGTTAGTGGGGAAATAGAATTTAACTGAAAGCTAAAAGTTTCAATCAGACGAAAGGCACGAGACAGGGGCCAGGGAAATGTGGAAGGTATTTGTCTTAAATGGATTAAGTTTTATAAAATTAATCCCTTGTGACATTAATTTGGGGTTATATAATGTATGAAATATTAATTTAAAATTAAAAGAGGAATAAAAAAGGACTTTAAAAATAAATTTAAAATATATAGATAAAAGGATGTAAGGGATTAATGGAAAGGGAATTGGGGAGAGATTAAATTAGGCGAAAGTTTATAAATTATAATTAATATAGGTAAAGAGGTTATAGAGGCGGGGGAAATAAAATAAAGAAATTAGAGTCCGTTTTACTGTCGACTTTTGAAGGGTCTACTAAAATATCAAATACAATATTTATAAACCAATCATATTCAATAAAGTGCTTACATTTTAAAACAAACCAATAAAACCATAGAACGCAAATCAAAAAGTTTGTTGTATTAATCATCATGATTTAGGTACATACTGCTAAAACATCGCGCGGACGTAGTAGAAGACATACCACGTGGCTTATTAGGATCAATTAGAAATAAATAAATAATTTAATTCTGGAACTAATTTTCTTTTGAAAACATGGATAAAACACACACGAAATCCTGCTCCAAACAGGATCCTCACAACTGTCACCAAGGTCCACGCCACTCTCGCTTATGATCTTCACGGCCTCATGCTAAAAGCGACAGTGTTGACAAACTTCATAGAGACCGCTTCAGATTACGGCAAGACCGTCAACAGTAACAAAACAATTTCTAACTTTCTCTTGTATCCTCTCTCTTTACTATAAACCATGCACACATGTGTTGAATTTTGTTTGCCGTAGTCTTTGAATACAGAATCCAGTGCAGTACCTAATGTGTTCAATGGAACAACGCCAATATCACTAGTGACAGTTGTTCAATAATTCTTCAGGTCTTCGATATCAGAGGTTGGCAGTGAAGATATTTTTGGAGAAAAAAACAAAATGGCTGCCTGTGACGTCGTCCCCTGGTCGCAGCGCCAACTGTGACGTCCTCGCCGCGGCGCCAGCTGTTCGCTCCTCGCTGCTCCGTTCGGGTGTCGCTGCTCCAAACGTGACGTCCGCCTGTCGCGTCAGTCGTGTTGTCTCGTCCTGTGACGACCAACTGGCTTGGTATCGGTCGCGGCACCCAAAAGTGACGTTCTAACCTTTTGGTGATTCGGGTGGGAATCTGTTTAGATTTGATATCAGCCTCGTCGTCCCAACTCGCTTCCAACACCTGGTTACCAAAGTAACTGCATTGATCTCCAGTCCGCCTACCCACGTTGTGAATTGATCTTAGGCAGACGAGATCAATCAGTAGTTGGGGCCGTAATGCAAATCGGGTTCAACGGGGGTGATACCACACAAATATGCATAAAATAAAATAAAATGATAACTCAAAAATTCAAGGTATCAAATAAAGGATAACAAACTTTATGTCTAGTTGTTCGATACATAGGACTGCGTCTATTTCCCGACCCGTTCTATGGATTGTGACACGTTGTTTTCCGTTAGGCGAGTTTTAACGCTTCAAGTTGTTTGCTCTTTAAGAAATTGGTTTTTCGGTGTGTCTTCGGCGAAAGTCGAAAATAACTCATTTTGGTGGTCTGGATCTAAGTCGCTTTTCAAATTAATTGTTCTTGGATTGAAGAGGAGTCCGGAATTTGCGTGAATCTTTCAAGTCAGCTATCTGCGAGGCGGAACCAACTTCCACTGCGAGCTTCGAACTCTCTGCTGCAACTCCACTCTGCTGAACTGAACTCAACTGATTTCTGCTTGCTGCGGCTTCGCTTATATGGACGCCGACCAAAACCGGGGTGGGTTTGTCGGCGTCGGGGGTTCCTCGATAATTCTAAATACATATCCACCTCTTTTATTTCTGGTTAGGAATTTTCCACTCTTTTCCATTTTTGGGAGCCTTTTCTTACTCCCACCTTCTCAACATACTTCAGAGGGGCATGAGCTGCCCTCCCCACTTCTTCGTAGCAGCTTCTCATACCTATCCTCTGGATGGGCGGCTACAGCCTCCTTCGTGCGTCACGTGATCACCACTCGGCCAATGGTGTCCTAGTCGGGCGTGGACGAATCCGCGGCTTTTTTTCAGGGAAAATAAATATCTTGCTTAACTAAAAAAAAAAAAAAATTATCTTTTCTTTTCCTTTTCTTCCTCTTAATCGCAGTTATCTTTTTCTCTAGCCGCTAACGACGGTGGTCATAACTCTTGTTCTACACCTGGGCTTAGTCAGTCATCTTATCGCTAATTATCAGAATGGGTGGTCTTTCTAACACGACCAGACGTCTCCCCGAAAAGAACATTTCTAAGTTCCCATTCATTTCCTTTCGGTACATAGTTCTGATAACATAATTTTATTATCGCAGGCTAAAGATGTTCCGTCGAAAGAAATCGGTCAGTGGACACATCGTGTGCGGCTTTTGACACAAATTTTTCATATCTATCCAAAGCCCTTTTGTCCACCTGTTTTCCGTCACTTATCGAAATAACATTTTCATTTGGATTTTTCTTTGGCCAGCAGTTTGTTTACGCATCCCAGATAACACAGCCGTCACCAAAACACACCCGATTCCTTTATCCACTCAGAATTTCCCTGTCATTGTAATGACACTCTTTCGCCATTTGTTACTTATCAAAATATCCTTTAACCATTGTCTCTTAGCCGTGGTGTTCTGCTTACCATCCACGTTTTGGGTCTCGCCTCTCTTTTGCCTTTTCTTTCTTTTCTTTTTCTGCCTCGGTAAATGGTGCCACATGCCTTTATACACGTCGGATTGAATATTTTGAGCTTTCTGATTGGTTAACCCTTCTTTTGGTGAACTATAAAATGAGTCAGCTCACTAGGAGACAAAGTACCCAAAAATTCTAACAACTTTTTCACACAAAAACACAAAAAACAACATTTCATTGTTTTTCACGTATGTACAGAAAGACAATTTATATTTTATTTCAGAACGTTATTAACCTAAACAAGAAGGCATTACTTTCCAATCTATGACCAACTGCTTCTTGTCGTCATATTAAATTAATGTTTATTTGTTGAAACTGCGTTGTCTTTTTCTACTGAATTTTACTCTTTAAAGGAAAATCGTGTGATTATTCTAAACGGTCGAATTACGAGCAACCTAGCAAAAGTATTTTGTTATTGTATCGAATCCCGACACTGCGAATTTTAACATTCAACGAAAAACCGAGTTGAAAGATTCCTACAATTCCGTTATTTATTCTACGCTATAAAATACCTTTTTTTTAAAAATCTATTTTACTTATCATTTTCTTTTTTGCTTATTTTACTTCTCTTTTCATCTGAGATACATTTGGAAGTATGGCAATATATTAAATCAAAATCAACCTCTGCGTTTGACAACCGACCAAAGATAATTGAAAACGTTCAAACTTTATTTTGGAAAAGATGAAGATGGGGACAAAAATGAAAGAGATATGAAAAGACGATTGAGAACCCTAGCGTTAAATGCAGTCAGTCAGTTATGTGCCATGCGTGATACACGCTTAGGAGGTAAAGTATCTTACGAGACTTTTTCCCGCCATTTCTTTCTGCGGTAGACCAGTTACCATCCAAGGCTATAGAACCCGTTTTGCCCTGCTATTTACCCATAGCTTGGGGGGGAAGAAGACGATTCATACCATTCCCAAGGTTATTAGAACGTACGTGAATGTAATGGATTCGGCCGGAATTCGAACTCGGCTCTCTGATTCCTCAATCCGAACCGCTATCCACCGTACCTTCTGTTGAATGTAGTAAAATGAGTAAAATAGAATGATTTGTTTACAAATAAGAGAAGAAGATCACGAACGGTAAATGCAAGACCTGGTTACGATAGAGGAAGTTCTGTTTGAAGTGCGTCCAAGTTGCTTAATAAACACAATAATAGCAATCTAAAAGAAAAGAAAGATAAAATGGCTAGAATTCTTTGAAATAAACAAAGTAAAGAATCCATAAAGAAAATATTAGCTGGATCTTTTATTCATATTCAAATCACGGCGTAATTATTACCGCATCGAAATATTTTTCATGTCTCTCTATGAACATTTTTCTTACTATTTTTCACTTGATACAATGCCCCAGAGCCATTCAATGTAGATTGTATAATAGAAGGTGTTTTATTTTTTACAATGATGTTCACCCTGTACAAAGTCCGGGAGCCATTCGAGGTAGAGGGTTACAGAGTAAGTGGTATATTTTTTGCAGATATGTGGGGAAAATAAGAGTTTACAGGTTAGGACCGCCCTGAAAGCATCATTTTGGTAGTCAGTCCCACAAAGTAACCGCTTGTGGGAAGGAGCTGCTCGGGTGGAACTTACATCTCACCAATGGAATACAAATGAAATGAGGGTAGTTTACTACAATGTGCGTGCCACGGCGGGTTTTGGCCTGGACTAAGGAGTGTAGTTCATCCTGAATACTCTCCATGGAAATAGTGGCAGAGGAGTGAGAGCCTTGCGACGTCTGTGAGGGTTGTAGAGTGGAAAACAATTCGTCGCTTACAAGGACGCCGAGACTCATTTGGACTCTATCGAGAGTGGAAGACTGGTCGATTCCGGCCCATATATGAAAGCGGTACTGTGCTCCATTTTCGGCCTGATCCGACTCTTTGTAAAGGTAGAGGATAGTAGGAGGAATTAACTATTTGTTGAAGTGGTACAGTGAACCGAATTTTTTTCCAACCTTTTTACCGATGTATCGTATATAGGAGTACTACATAACGTTTGTTTTGTAAGAGTGTAAGGGAGAAGGATGGTGGAAGAGGTGCATACTATGAGGATATATATATATATATATATATATATATATATATATATATATATATATATATATATATGGTTGAAACTAAACTTGAAGAGGTTAAGAATGTAGTGGTCGGGGAAGCATCCTCTGTTTCAAAGAGTGACAGTTATGAGTGGAAATTCATCCTTACCAAAGGAATAGGAAAAGAATAAGGTTGGTTTGCCGCCGTGAACAAAACAGAAATTGTGCTTGAGCAGGTGTCATTAGACAGTTTTACTCACAAATGATCAGCCAGCTATTACATACACACACACACACACACACACACACATATATATATATATATATATATATATATATATATATATAAAAATGGATTAAGTCCAACAATTATTCATATATTTTCTGTTTATACGTTATTTTTATAGATACAATTTAGTAATAATCTGTTCTTAATTAAACAGTATTAATTACAGAAGTGAACCTGAATGTTGGATAAATTTTGTAGAAAATATGCGTTCTCCGACAGGAATCGAACCTGTATTTCTATACGGAAACCGTCCTTTGATCTGACGTGCTATACCATTTAGCTTCAGAGAAGAGTCTGGTTAGCAAAGTCTAAACTACTGTTTTTAAACCCACAATGTTTTTCGGTGAATGTAATTAAAACTGTTTAATTAAAAACAGAGCATTTACTTAAATGAATTGTATCGCATAAACAAAATGAATGAATTGTAACATATAAACAGAAATTAATAAATTGTATGGTATAAGCTACATAAATAAATTGTAACGTATAAACAGAAAATATATTAATAATTATCGGACTTAATCCCTTTCATTATATGTTGAAATTGCTTACGTTAAGACACGTTTGTGAGCAGATATGACTGATCGAGAAAAATCGTCGAAGATTGTGTGTTTAAAAACAGTAATTTGGACTTTGCTAACCAAGCCCTTCTCTATGGCTAAATGGTATAGCACGTCGGTTCAAATGACGGTTTCCTTATAGGGATAGAGTTTCTTTTCCTCTCGGAGAACGCATATTTTTTTACGAAATTTCTCGAACATAAGGGACAGTAAATGTAATTAATACTGTTCAATTAAAAAAAAAAACTGAACATTTACTTAAATTGTATCTATAACGTATAAACAGAATATATATATATATATATATATATATATATATATATATATATATATGGGGTTCAAACGTAAAATATATATATGTATGTATGTATATATATATATATATATATATATATATATATATAGGGTCTGTGTATATATATATATAATTCGCTTGAAGATGAAACAGAACTAATGTGTTTAATTTAATTATATAATTAATGTGAAGTTTTTAGCTTCACATTTTGAAACATGGTTATTACTGTGTAGCGAGCGAAGAAAGCATATTTTAAATCAGTTAATTTATAATTTTTATGCTGTGTAAATTTACATTGAGCACTGTTTTGTAAAAAAAAAATATCAATAAGAACACTGGATTATATTTCTTACTGTTCTTTGTTTATATATATATATATATATATATATATATATATATATATATATAGTCTGTTTATATATATATATATATATATATATATATATATATAGTCTGTAGAAAATCTCAAAAAGTCATTTTGGCCTATTAATATGGTCTTTTAATGATATCAATAATTTTATTAATATTGTGTTTTTTTCTGTTTTAGACCGCGTGACTTTGTAAAGACCCTGTATATATATATATATATATATATATATATATATATATATATATATATATATATATATATAGAGAGAGAGAGAGGAAATTTACATTTAGGGTGTATGGCTGGCTACAGATCTACTACTACTTAATGGGTTTATGTATCCCATATCATCTTAAGACACACAAGTTCAAGTGTACGCATACACCTCTACACAGATCTACGTATTTTAAAGCGATCACATGGAAACGCCCGCAAACAGAAACATCCACGTTAATGTGTCACACGTGTATATATTGTCTATAAATCGAGAAGAACGAACTGTACAATCGCACGCACGTTTACCCGCGCAGAAATCACAAACGCATACATGCGCATGCTCATTAGCCTCATTTAACACTTCGCGCAGCGGAGAGTCCACTGTTCTAAAGATGCACTCATCTTCTCCCTTCCCGCTGAAAACCACTGACTCATTGACGCCGGTGTTCAAGAAGAATCATATTTATCCTTATAAATTCCACTCGGACGTTAGCATTACTGGGCATTGAAAATAGAGGTGAAATGAACTAAGATCAAGAGAAATCTGTAAAGGTCAAAGAAACGGACGTGCTCGGGAGACAGCGCTTCTGGTTTTAGCTGATAGCTAATCGGACATTAACATGACTACACATGAATGTTTGTGCAAAGGACAATGTTATATCCATAATGCAAACTGATTCTTCACATCACAACTTCGATTGTCAAAGGAAAGCCTAACTGTAGAGTAATAGTCAAAAAAATGATATTAGTATTATAAAGAGATCGATCTTCACTGGGAGCGCATTGAGCGTGAATCAGTTAAAGTGAATATGCGTATAGGTTCATGTGTTCCGATTGTAAGCAGGATAGTTTGCGGAAATTCCAATAGATTCACTCCGAAATTACTGTGACATTTGTCCTATATGGCGTGAGTTCTGGATAATCACCGTAAAGATGAATAGGAGACTTGAAGCAACAAAAAATCTCCTTCTACAGAAGGATGCTGAGGATATCAGTGACCGAACATGCGAGCAATGACAAATGGAGACAAATGGAAACTAATACTTAATATCAAGAGGAGACAACTGAAATACATAATGAGGAAGGAGGGCTTGGAAAATCTGATACTCACAGGACAGATAGAGCGCAAGAGGGACAGAGGAAAACAATGCCTAATATACTTAATGTGACTGACTAAACGGATGGTGGAACAGCGGCTAGGAAAAATATAAAAAGACAAAGTTTACTAAAAGCTTCAATCTGCACATGGGTCTCCGCACCTTCTTTTTTCCGAGGAGAGCCATAATTGTATACGTCTTTAAGGGAGACGGTACAAACGATTGTGAGCAATAGAGGTGGTTCAATTGTGAACTACATTTTGTGGACGTCAAAGTCAGGACATATATATATATATATATATATATATATATATATATATATATATATATAATAAATTAGAACCCATTTAAACACACACACAAATTTACCGATTGCATTAGGAACATACTAGTAGAAAACACAAATATATTAACTGCATCCACCTGCAAAAAAAAACTAAAACTTATGGAAGCTTTAATAATAAAAAAGAAAAAGCCGACTCTTAACAATATTAACTACGAACAAAGCCACAATGTGCTAACCGTATTCGGAAATTAAAAACATCCCTACCATACACTAATACATAAACAGAACGAACACTTTAGCTGAAAAATTGAATCATCCTTGATAATGGCTAAAGGTATAGCCGAAAGCGCTCGGAAATATAAAACATTTGCACAGTTCTTACACACCCTTTATCCAGAAAAGAAAGCTCTTGTCAGAACACAATAAAAATTATATAAAAGCTTAACCGTAGTACCTTGTCTGTCGTTTTAAAAGAAACATGCATATATATATATATATATATATATATATATATATATATATATATATATATATATATATATAAAAAGTGAACATAGAAGTCAACACTTAGAGGCGACAGTCTGTTTCATGCTATATGCAATCGTCAGGCCACGTGTGCTGTTACTTTTCTCGGCTATTTATATATATACTGGTCAGTGGTACATTTTGGGCAGTCAATTATGGCGGTTATTTTACCGGAAGTCGTTTATTTATTTATTTGGGTTAAATTATTTTGCTTGTTTTTATTTATTTTTATTTTTTGTTTCTTATTTTATTTATTTATTTATTTTTTTAATCGGTGTTTTTATTAACGTAGTAAAAAATTGTTTATATCACTTATTTGAGTATTTAATTAAAGCTATTTGTTCGGTTTTGGGGTTGATTGTTGTAGTTTATTCTAACTATTATGTTGGCAGGAACAGTTTTTTATTTGTGTTCATTTGGGTTGATTATTTTTATTTGTTTTTTTCTAACGGTAACTTTATCGGGATTGGTTTGTTTATTTACTTGGATGAATTTAGGTCAATTTATTTTACTTGTATATTTTCTCTTTTCGGTTTTCGATTTTTAAGTAAGGTATTTTTAATATTTTTAATTTTTATTTTTTATCGTTATATAACAATTATAGCTATTTTTTTTCGTTCTATTTTTTGGTTTGATTTTTAATTTGTTTATTATTTACTTTATTTATTTGGGTTCGTTTTTTTGTTCATAATGGATATTGAGCACTTTATCCCATAAATATAGCACACCTTAAGACTATATTTCTTCAAATATATATATATATAAAAATATATATATATATATATATATATATATATATATATATATAGTACAGGTAATGGATCTGTTGGTATATAATCCAGGTAGATCCTAGTAAATTGATCCACAGAGAGCTCAATGTCTTTATCATAACAGAGCATATATATATTTTTACTGCAAAAACCAAAATTACCCTAGCATGAGTGTAGTCTATTTCGGGCTGGTCTGAACCCAACCGTTTTCAAGAGCTGCCTGAAATAGGCTATACTTAAGCTGAAGAAATTTTGGTTTTTGTTGTAATATATATATATATATATATATTGTGTGTGTGTGTGTGTATTTAGGCAGCATTTTTCATTGACCCTACATTTGAATGATAAGTCTAACATTTTTAGGCATTCAAAACAACATGCCTGGCCGCGTACACAATTCCGGAAAATCCTCGTTGAAAACACAACTATACTTAAACATGAAAGCAATAAACAAAAACTAAAAATTCTTGCTGTATACATAAAACATTTGAAACCTAACCTGAACTAAATGAACTATGAAATCTCTACAAATATTCTTAAATGCCTATAATTGATAACAGAACCCATTGGTTTATACCAACGGCTTCCCATACTTAACACTTCTCGTTTTTACTCTCGCGTCGTCACGTGTGACGTCACGAGCTGCGGTGCGATTTTCGCTTCCAGCGTCTTATATGCACGTGTTTATCGTTGCTTGGAAATCATCCATGTAAACAGAAACAGACTATCATCACATTCTTGTCCGTGTATTGCTTAATATAGTAATTGTCATTTTTGATAATGGCTTATGTAAGCCGAAACCTTAGACTGGATTAAAAAGTATGAATCAATGTTGTGATTTTCTTTCATCTTTCAATGATAATGTTATTAAGCTTATCAGACGATATGAAAGTAATTTACATAAAATAAATAGACAAAATTTATCTATATTATTTAATGAAACATATATAATGAGATATATAATCATATATATATCATATACAAGATATATATAATATATATATATATATATGATTATTTATTTAAAAATATAACATAAATATGTTATAAAATCACTACAAAAATAGCCATTTTGTTTCATCACCTCTGATGTCTTATCAAGTGATGATGCTGAATGTAGATTGTAGAATAAAGGTTTTAAAAGGTTCAAATTAATTAAGCACCCCTCGTAAGAGGAAACGCTGTTACATAAGCTGGAATGACCAATCAAAATACAAGTATTCGAGAATTCAAAAAACTTGACAACGAAGTAAGGTTATAATAAATATTAAATGCTTTAAAGTTGGGTTTATACTAAAATAGAATTCATTCTAACTAATAAGTATTAAATTATATGTTAAATTTTGAAATTAAAATTAAAAATAAAAATTACCCATTTTAAAATCTAAGTTTAATCTCTATTAAGTTTAAAATTATAAAATTACTGAGGAAAAAAGAAAAATACATATGATATTCTATTTATATTGCTTTTTATTGAAATTACGTTGGAATAAACGTTAAGATCGACTGCATTGATGCATGTTTCATTAATAATAATAATAATAATAATAATAATAATAATATATATATATATATATATATATATATATATATATATCAGTTGGGTAGTGTTGTAACAGACGCTGGAATATGTAGCACAGAAATGCGAAGCCGTAGTGGAATATCGAAATATGCCTTTCAGAAACTAAACAAAATATGAGGATATAGGGAAATATCTTTAGAAACAATGAAAAGACACAGGAATGTCTTGTAATATACACGGTGAGACAAAAATGGCGCACCACAGTAGTTAATTAATTAACAATATTTTAAATCATTAATTTGTTTTGATTGGTCCCGTTGAGTAGCCACCGATGTTACCAGACTTCACACCCTTGAATGCTTTTCCGTGGTGCCATTTGAAATCAACTGTTTATCAGAAAATATTGAAGAACTTTAAGAAAGGATTAAATATGAATGCAGGAACATGACAGAGGAAACTCTCCAACGTGGTAATGAATCCTGCAGGCACAAAATTAAAATGTGTTTTCAAGAAAAAATGAGAACATTTTGTACAGCACATATAACAATTGTAGAACTAGAAAATAAAATGTTCCTGTATCATTATCCTTTTAATTAATTACCCCTGTAGTGCACGAGTTTCGCCTCATTCTGTATATGTTGTGACCAAGTATATGGTTAAGAAATAACAAAACAAGACGCTGTAGATAAACAGTGTATTGAACAGTAAATACAATTACACGACTTGAGAGTTAATATATATATATATATATATATATATATATATATATATATATATATATATATATATATGTAGAAAAACATATACGGAAAAAACAAACAAAATCCTTATATATAATATATGCTGTTTTAATGTTAATATGTCAACGTCGGACGTTTCGGTCTAATAAACCATCTTCAAGACATATTCATAAATCATAACATTATCAATACAACATGACAAAGACGATGTACATAAGAACAAGACTTATCCAATATGTCCTGAAGATGGTTTATTAGACCGAAACGTCCGACGTTGACATATTAACATTAAAACAGCATAATTGTATATAAGGATTTTTGTTTGTTTTTTCCGTATATATTTTTCTTCATACTGTCGGATCTATATCCATATATTTGCTTATATATATATGTATATATGAATATAAAAGTGAACATTGAAGTCAACAGTCAGAGGCGATAGGCTGTTTCATGCTGGCGATTGCGCCTAGCATGAAACAGGTTGTCTCTCCTGAGTGTTGACTTCAATGTTCACTTTTATATTTATATTTACATACGCTCTATCTCTGATATTGAGCACTTTATCCCATAAATTTAGCACACCTTAACCCCCCCCTCTCTCTCTCTCTATATATATATATATATATATATATATATATATATATATATATATATATATATATAAAGTTAATGGTCAGAATTGAATCAGACCAGGAAACAGTAGCATTAAAAAGTGCTCAATACACGTCTGAAAAAAAAAAAGAAAGAAAAGTAAAAATAACATGTAGAACTTTTAACTTTAAAAATCAGGAGGTCTATATATGCGGCCTTTGTTTCAACCTGACGCTCTCTTCGGGAGATATTTTTAAAAAATGACCACCTTAACGCTTTATTTAAAAAGACACAAAGAACGCTACATAAGTCGTTTGTTTCATGCTAACCGTAATTATCATGGTCTGACTATGCAACGGACTCTCCTCTCGGTGTTGACTTCAATGTCCACTTTTATATTTACATACTCTATATCCCTGATATTGTGATCTTTAACCCATAAATATAGAATACCTTAAACTATGTATCACACACACATACACACACACACATATATATATATAATTATCTATCTATCTATCTATCTATCTATCTATCTATGTTTCAGTCACTTTATATCTATCTATCTATCTATCTATCTATCTATCTATCTATCTATCTATCTATCTATGTTTCAGTCTCTTTATATCTATCTATCTATCTATATATCTGTTTCAGTCTCTTTATATCTATCTATCTATCTATCTATCTGTTTCAGTCTCTTTATATCTATCTATCTATCTATCTATCTATCTATCTATCTATCTATCTATCTATCTATCTATCTATTTATCTGTTTCAGTATCTTTCTATCTATCTATCTATCTATCTATCTATCTATCTATCTATCTATCTTTCTATCTATCTATCTATCTGTTTCTATCTATTTATATCTATTTCAGTCTATCTATCTATCTATCTATCTATCTATCTATCTATCTGTTTCAGTCTCTTTATATCTATCTATCTATCTATCTATCTATCTATCTATCTATCTATCTATCTATCTGTTTCGGTCTGTTTATATCTATCTATCTATCTATCTATCTATCTATCTATCTATCTATCTATCTATCTGTTTCGGTCTGTTTATATCTATCTATCTATCTATCTATCTATCTATCTATCTATCTATCTATCTGTTTCGGTCTGTTTATATCTATCTATCTATCTATCTATCTATCTATCTATCTATCTATCTGTTTCAGTCTCTTTATATCTATCTATCTATCTATCTATCTATCTATCTATCTATCTATCTATCTATCGATTAAGGACCAGCTCAGTGAGTAGACGCCTCATATGTCATTTATCTGAGTAGAGTGCTATATAAAACATTTATCAACCCATAATCTATAAAAGCCCTTAAGAAAGATATTAGTCGATAACAGCAGAATTATTTGTAAATCAAATTCTAGAAAACACCTCGGTTGTTGTACAATTTCTCTTGTACATTAAACAACTTTCCCCCAGCATCAACCTTACCTTATTCTGTATCGGAATGCTGAACGTCTTTTAAAAATAAAAATTCGCTCACTCAAAATTCAGCCATGCCCAACACACGATAGCTTGGAATCGCTGATGTTATAATTCACAAATAATACATTCACACATTCAAAATATGAAAATAAACTAACTACACCAAAAACAACCATCTTGAAAATGGCAAAAAAAAGTGCTTGGGACAATCGGCGATATGGATAGTTTTTGTAGTAGCTCACTCCCATCCAACTGAAAAAAGTAAGAAACTAAATAAAAAATTAATAAAATCCTCTTTGTATGTCATATTTAACAAAAGATATTATAAAAGAACAATTGCTTCACAAATATACATTATATTAAGATAATTATATACACTCATATACATTTTCAGAAATACAGAAGCATATTTGTATGTCCATATAATCTCACATATAGATGCACACATAAATATTTATCTGTATACACAGGCACAATCATACGAACACACACCGACACACACACATACATGTATGTGAATATGTTATACTTACTCGTATAAGAAGTGAAGTATGGCGTATAAATAACGCCTCAAAACAAGATGGTGATTCAGCAGAATGGTTGCAAGGTTTTTATGCAACAGATGGCGATGTGCAAATAATCCCGCCACCATGGCACCAGTGGTATCACAAACAATGATTCTTCGATTGCAAAGCATCGCTTCTACATGCGTTTCTATTATTACTTCCACATCTCTGGACACATGCATCTGAACTCTTGTACCAACTGGACATTTGATAGCTGCTGTTTATTAAGACTAGTTTAGTTTGGCATAAGGCCACAAATATGGATCACCCGGAGAGGGCCAAAATCACTACTCAGTAGTAGTAGTCAATTAAACTATTTCATTAACCATTACCTCACGGTGAGGCGTAAAAGAGTTTATGGTAATCTTTCTTTATCGCTTTTCTATCTTTCTTTCTTTCTTCATCTTTCTCATGTTCTGTCTTTTTCTTTTTTCTCTTTTTTATTGTTATTCTCAATGAGATGGATATATTCCCCCGAATTTTTATCCAAACTTATCGTACGATCGACATAGAAAATTCTTATTCAATTACAATCTTACGGTGGTGCAATGGATAGCGGCTTCGATTGAGAAATCTGAGAGCCGAGTTCGAATTCCAGTCGAATCCATTACATTCACTTACGTGCTAATACCCTTGGGGAAGGTATGAATACTCTTCTACCACCACCCCAGGACAGACCGGGTTCTATAGCTTTGGATAGCAACCTCGTCAGCAATGTATCGAAAGATACATTATCGTCTAAGCGTGGATCACGCATGGCACGTAACTGACTGACCTTACGTCAATATTATGTTCCTCTAGTCGTCGCTCAGCAAAAGGAACACAATTATCCTCCACTGATATCGATCTTGGGAAAGTTGCAGATCTTGGAGCTAGTTGATGTTATTTTTTCTCTGTTTATTTTTCAAAATTTTATTTGTTCCCGTCATGAATATGCTGTACATCTTGAAATTCTTGACCAAATGCAAATAACGATCTGCAATGTAATCGATCCTGAGCAGGTATCACTTGCTGACCGATATGATATGACTTCCCTCTGTCTTTTCTACAAATATTTCGGTGGTAACTGCTCTGAGGCGCTTTTTTTCACCTGGTGCCCCGACTTTAAGCGTGCTACTAGATTGGCAACTAGGTTCCACCCGCTTACTGTTGGAAAAGTGAAATGCAACCGCCACTTCTTCCACTTCCCACCTGTGGAATTCCCTTCAGTTCCCTTGATTCCCTGATAACTACAATCTTAAAAAAATTAAATGCAACATTAATGGCCGTCTTCTGTTTTCTTGAATCCCGTTGATCTCTTGTCGTTTCCCCAATCTTCCCTAGTCTCAGTCTGGTGTAGTCTATTCTAGACGTCTCAGTATTAGTTATCTCCCTTTAACTTAATTCACTAATTTTTTGTTCATCTCAGTGGATAAAAGCATTGGTTGAATTCAGTGACTTGACCCAAAGAGCTGTGAGTTCAACAGCAGAGGTGAACAAAAACTTGGGAAGTTGAGTTAAAGGAAAATAACTGATACTGAGATATCAGGAAGAGGCACGTGGAATTAGAACAATCTACCTCGGTGGACAAAATAAAGTGTTCGGTTCGAAATTCCAATCACCTGAAGAAGGCCAGTGCGCTCGACGGCCGAAACGTCATGAATGTGCCAACAAAGATGAAGACAACAGTCGGAACAATGTAAATAGTGTAAATAATTGCAATACCGTATCTCAGAAATATAGATTTTATTATATTCAAAATATTTAATTAATTCATTTTGAGTATCTATCTATCTATCTATCTATCTATCTATCTATCTATCTATCTATCTATCTATCTATCTCAGTCTATTCTTATTTATCTATCTATCTAAGAATGAAGTTGTTGAACGTATGGAAGCACGCAGTGTGCTGTTATTTTAAATAAGCCATACCAAAATACTTTCTGATAAGGAATCATCCGATGGCAAAACATCAGGAAAGATGATTTATTATCTCCAAAAATAATAATCGATTAAAAATCTCTTCAAGCTGGTTCTCTCTCACGCTTAGCAGATTTGTTCGACACCTAAAATATTACAATGAGTTACTAAAAGCTATTTTTTTTTAATGCCTTTTGCCAAAGATGAATGAACATGGTTCATTTTCTTTGATATATTAATGTCTTATAGTGCTTATAATTGGAATGGCAAACTTGATTACAACCAACCGGAAGAAATTATTAAATCGTCACGAATGACGTATTTAATAGGAAATGAATAATACGCATCTGAAATGTTAAATAACTAATTTATTTAGTTGAAATAGGCTCCATGTTAATGAACCTCTGAATTCTTGGTCCTATCTTTAAAAAAAAACTTCTTATCCTTTAATGTGATAAACAGTTCAAATGCTTCGATTACCTCTTCATTATTGGAGAATATATTTTATTGCGTATAAAAAACTGAAAATACTTGATAATCAGTAGGAGAGATATCAAGTGAATATGGAGGATGAGGCAAAATTTTATAATTCAGGCTATGCAGTTTTTGGACTAAGAAGCGTGCGGCTGTGCAATGTCAAGCAGGAAAATTGAGTCATTCCTATTTACATATATAGGATTTTTCCTTTTCAATATTTCGTGTATACGTTCTATTTCTTCACAATACGCGGTTGCTGTTATTGTTTTCCTTTGGGGCAAGAATGAGTTATGAATAACCCCATTTGAAAGATCACCATACAGTAACCATTAACATTTTAAGGTGCAGTGCAGGGTTTGGGTATTATTTTGGTAATTCACTTGCATCTAACTTGCCTATGCTCTTACTGTTGTGGAAGAGTATCCACTTCTCATCGCACATAATGATTCGATGCAAAAATGGTTCTTTTTCCCACTTCGCACTCATCGGCATTGTTTCATTGTAATCATTTTCATTGGGCTTATATATTGAAAGAAAAAATTATCTGGAAAGAAAGAGTCCGGAATAAGTCAAGATTTTTTTTATATAATAAGGAGGTTACTTCGTTAGACAACCAACCCCAAAAATGCATCATTTCATGTGTGACAACCTAATATAATCGTTCTCGTGATAAATTTCTGTCTCGTACCCCACAGATTCTGTGAGTAGTTACAGTCAGAACATCAACATTGAACCCAGCAGAATGAAATTCATACTAGGTGTTCCTGTTGAGGTGTGCAACAATATTCTTGATGATTATAGCCACGAGCAATTGGCGGATGACACTAAGAAGGCTAAAGGGCCGATATTACGACGCGCTCATCCACATTCTTAAAAACAGGGTACACAATGGAAACCATCAATAGATTGGTGAAGTCAATCACATTCAGGCAGAGGTTAATCAGAGTTTTGGATATTGTTTTGGTGATTCACTTGCATCCAACAACTAGCTTAATCTCTTACTCTTGTCAAAGAGTACATATTTCTCATGTAATGATTCGATGCAAAAATGATTTTTTTCCCAGTTTGTACTCACATTGTAAGATTACTTGATATTGTTTCATTCTATCCATTTTCATTGAACTTATCAGTAACAATATATTGAAAGAAAAATTATCTGAAAAGAAAAAGAGTCAAGAATAAATCAAGATTTTTTTTATATACTAAGGAGTTTATTTCGTTAGACGACCGGATTAACAACCAATCAAAAAATGCGTCATTTCATGTGTGACAACCTAATATATATCTACTTACAAATATCTATACGGAGGTCCTGTGGCCGAGTGCTTAGTACATTTGCTTTCCGACCATGAGACCGGGGTTCGTATCTCACCAGGGTCGGTTTGTTAGGAGTGGGGCTTCTTGATATTTTCAGTCTAGGGAGGTGATCCTTGTGTGCGGCGTCTTTGGAAAGTGTCTGACAAACATACCACAGGTTGACCCAGGTCTTGTCATTAAAACTGGACAAATGTCTGAAAGCCGTCGATGGATGGTTGAACTGAGCTAGTGACCGAAGGTTCGAGCGAACCAGCCTTGTTTAAACTAGTGATAAAACAAAATTATCCCCCAGAACTTGTAACGGTGGCCTGCTCAGTATAGGTTTAGTATAAATCATAAATGTCCTCTGTGAGTGTCGAATAGTTCTTTTTCTTCTTGCAGTTGACGGATGGTCCATTTTTTTCTGATTTCCTTTTATTACCTGATCTAGGATGTCCCGGAATATCCTTTCTGCATCAGCCATCAACAGAGTGTTATCTGTGTATCCTATAACATTATGCCGCTCATAAATCCTGGCAGGGTTACGATCTTCAAAAAAAATTAAATGTAATGTCAATCGTCGTCATCTGTTTCTTTGAATTCGGTTCTTTTATTATCTTCTGCTTCTTTCACTCTAAGTAACCCATTGAATCTTAGTGGGGCTTTATGGCTAAGTTTCGGGTGAAATGATTAAAAATTATGTAAATTTGAACTCGATTTTCTCTCATGTTATGGCTGCTTTTTGTCATATTCTTTAGGTTTGCTACATTGTCGGTATTTTAAAAATAAACAGGACCTATTGTAAATAATCAAAAGATAGAAAGAGAAAAAAATATCATGAAAAAAAAACAAAACAAATATGAATTATTAACGACCTCAGGTAAAAATAAGGCCACAAGGTACTGGCCGCATTTTTAATTAAGAATTTTTCTATCTCCCAGTAACTTTTAAGTTATTTATATTTAGGTTATTTATATTAGAACGGTTCGCTCCGAACGGTCAGTCATTCGGACAATTTTAAAGCAAACTAATTTCAGAAGAGAAATCTCCTGTTCGCAAAGAAAATACAAGAAAAATAAAGAGGAATACTTTGTTATTCATGTTTTGAATAGCTTTGTAGTCCAAATAGAAAAATGATAGATATGAACAGCTTAAGATAGATAAATAGATAGATACATAGATATGAACAGACTAAGAACGATAGATAGATAGATAGATAGATAAATAAAAAGAAAGAGAGAAAGAACTGGCTAAAATAATTAGATAGATATTAACAGGCTAAGGTAGATGAATAGATGTGAACAGATGACATATATATATATATATATATATATATATATATATATATATATATATATATATATATGGATATATATATATATATATATATATATATATATATATATATATATATATATATATATATATATATATAGATAGAGAGAGAGAAGAAAAAAAAAAAAAAAAGAAATGCGACTTGAACTTACACATTTTTGTCTGTGAGAATTGAGTTGTACTCGACCAAACGTAGAGGCTGGCATCGTTTTTGCTCCTGATTATATATGTAAATTAAAGCAAATCTATGAAACTTAATTCTTTTCAGATCTATCTATCTATCTATCTATCTATCTATCTATCTATCTCAGTCTGTTCATATCTACCTATCTATCAATCTATCTCAGTCTGTTCATATCTACCTATCTATCAATCTATCTCAGTCTGTTCATATCTATCTATCTATCTATCTATCTATCTATCTATCTATCTATCTATCTAATCCTTTTCAGATTTATGTATCTCTTTGTCTGGCTTATGACCACGTCACGTAAAAACACCGGTACTAAATTGAAACAATGTAAGGCCTGGTCATTATCTAGATGGTTCCCCTGTCGGGCATACCAAGCACTATAAGATTGGATGTGCAGTTGGTGTATTGTATAATGGCTATTAATTAATTATTTTTTCTTAATTGGAGAGTCGGGTCAGGTCAGTTATATTCACTTATGCACAAATAACTTTGGGAAAGATCTGAACCCACCTTTTCTCCTCCAGGTATGGATTAATTAGTAAGACTTGTATGACTAGACCACTATGATCTATCAAAAAGTTTGCTTACAAACTAAAAAGTGAGTAAGATTTTCGCTGGTGGGTATTCAAATACAGAAAAATTAAGTAACAGCATTTACGCTCAATTAAATCAAATTATATATATATATATATATATATATATAATAATAATAATAATAATATTTGTGGTAAATATACGCATAGATATGCAAAATATATAAATATATATCCATATATGCATACACATACATATATATTTTTTGAATAAAAAATTCCAAGAAGATAGAATCCAGGTAGAACTCAATGTCCAGGACAGAGTAAGGATATAATAAAAAAGGCTTAAACACTAATATTCCATGGTCATAATTTATTCCATTGGAATCGTAAATACGATCCAATTCATCAGGCCTACAAATTCAAAAAAAAAACAGAAAAAAACAACTCCGAAATAAAAAATAAAATTTAGAGAGAGTGTAAGTATGAGAGTGTGGGACGAATCTTAGTGTGGGAATATATATATATATATATATATATATATATATATATATATATATATATATATATATATATATATATATGTGTGTGTGTGTGTGTGTGTGTCTGTGTGAAATATATTAAATGTAATAAATCCAAGAAGTTCAGTATCTGTCTATATTTCTGAGATGAGGTATTATGTACACTATTTACATTATTTGGACTATTGTCCTCATATTTGTCGCCATATTTATTACAACGTTTCGGCCTTTCACTAGCTGTCTATATTTCTGAGATGAGGTATTATGTACACTATTTCGGTCGGAGCGTAAAACGGCCGAAATTTTGTAATAAATATGGCGACAAAGATGAGAACAATGGTCCGAATAATGTAAAAAAGAAGTTCAGTATATTTATTATAACAGAGCCAATAAATAGTATTACTCAACAAAATCCAAAATTACTTCATATGGCGGTTAGATCTATTTCAACCTTATTTAGCTTAAATGTCTAATTCCGACACGATCTCAGTCTATAACCTGGAGTTGAATAAGACTGACGAAGATTTCATCGGTTGAAATAGATCTATCCCCATATGATGCAATTTTAGATTTTCTTGTATATATATATACTATATATATATATATATATATATATATATATATATATATACGTGTGTATCTGCTATCCTGTATTCTATAGCTTTTTAAGAAATATACATGTTTATATATATATATATATATATATATATATATATATATATATATATATGTGTGTGTGTGTGTGTGTATGTATGTATGTATGTACATATATTGTATTACACAACATCTATACTTAATGTGGATCCACACTCATACACAGACTTATGAGTGATGGTGAAATTTCTCGGACTGTATTATATATATATATATATATATATATATATATATATATATATATATATATAAAGTGAACATAGAAGTCAACACTTAGAGGCGACAGTCTGTTTCATGCTAGATGCAATCGTCAGGCAGGAAACAGACTGTCGCCTCTAAGTGTTGACTTCTATTCCCTTTTATATTTACACACGCTCTATCTCTGATATCGAGCACTTTATCCCATAAATATAGCACACCTTAAGACTATATTTCTTCATATATATATATATATATATATATATATATATATATATATATATATATATATAGGTGTTCCAATAAATCGAACCGACTTTAAATGTGAATTAAATTTAAGCGTCTAATGATTTTTTTTGTTTTTCTTTCAGATTTAACAACTTAAGTCTTTGGCAATTTCAACCATTAGACGCTTAAAGTTAATTCACATTTAAAATCGGTGCAAGTTATTGGAAGACCCTATAGAAGAGTGTAAGTATATATATATATATATATATATATATATATATATATAAATATACGTGGGCTCCTTTTTCTTTTTCTCTCTCTCTCTCCCTCTGTGATATGTTAGCAATAATTCATGATACCTATAAGCGCAAGATGCGAACATTTAGCCTTGCTTGGCTGCCGCTCAATCGATAAGGTGAACAATGCATACTTCAATCACAAGTAGAAAGCCGAAACATTTTTGCCTTTCAAGAAAACTTTTACCTTGCATCAGCGGCAGCTCCACTTTTTATTTTGCAAGTGATTTCCATTCTCCTTCATTTCTTATTACTTACATTTCCAAAGTTAATCAATTTTTCTATCTCACGAGGTGTGCGTTTCGACAAACAAAAGTAAATGAATACAGACCTTTTACATTTTCTTGTACGTATTTCGATATGTAATTGCAATCCCTTCTTTCTTTCTTTCTTTCTTTCTTTCTTTCTTTCTTTCTTTCTATAATCTGTTCCTTCCTTCCTATCTATTTATGTATCTATCTATCTATATTGGCTCATTTATATATCTTTCTTATAATGCAGAAATGTTTTTTTCTCTCTATCTCTCTATAGTTGAGAGGCTCGTTTATATATCTATCTTATAGTGTAGAAATATTTTATCTATCTATCTATCTATCTATCTATCTATCTATCTATCTCGGTCTGTTCCTTCCTAACTATCTATCTATCTATCTATCTATCTATCTATCTATCTATCTTTCTTTTTATCTATCTATCTTTTTATCTATCTATAGAGGCTCGTTTATGTATCTATCTTATAGTGTAGAAATATTTTTCTCTTTCTCTCTATCTATTTATAGTTGAAAGGCTTTTTATATATCTATCTTACAGTGTAGAAATATTTTATCTATCTATCTATCTATCTATAGTTGAGAGGCTTGTTTATATATCTATCTTAAAGTGTAGAAATATTCTATCTTTCTATCTATCACAGTCGAGAAACTTATCTATCTGTCTATCTATCTATATATCTATCTCAGTCTTTTCATTATCTATTTTTCTATCTATCATGAAGTTCTTTTATTATATCCCCATAATATGAATCTATTAGACACAATAAAGAACCTACCATCGAATTCACACATGAATGTGGCATTGGACACATTCCAGAAGTTTCGAATTATCATTACTCGCACCAGTTCTCCAGAATGTCGCAAGGTGTAATAAACAAAACCTTGGATAGACAATCTTCAGAGACATACTCGTCCATTGAAACTCGAGTAAATGAAGTCGCATGTGAAACTTGGTGACTCTAAGCACAACCTTCGTTGTCATCTGTTTTCCTTGCTTAATTGAATACAGAAGGCAGCAGTGAGGAGTCATGATCACCTATGTCTTGAAACGACATGGCTTTAAAAATTACTTCAGTACTTTAGAAAAGAATTAACTGATTGCATACGGTTAAAATGCATTCAAAGGAATACATTCCAAGTAATCATTTATAGACTTTGCGCTTTTGTTGGTAGTAGAAAAGACACCCACTAAATGAACAAACATCATATATATATATATATATATATATATATATATATATATATATATAGTTTATGAAAAACTAGGTAATCCTTATGGGTAAACCTAAGTAGGATAAAATGCAGATCGACAGGCTGTTTCATGCTGGACGCAATCGTCAGGCCTGACGATTGCGTCCAGTATGAAACAGCCTGTCGCCGCTGAGTGTTGACTTCAATGTTCATTTTTATATTTATATTTACATACGCTCTATCTCTGACATTGAGCACTTTATCCCATAAATATAGCACACCTTAAAACTATATTTCTTCATATATATATATATATATATATATATTGTATATTTAGGTAGCAATCCTTCATTTATGCATGTTTCACTAAAAACGACAGACAAGGTAATACGATTAAGTTTTTTATTTAATTTTTCTTGTGTTCTAACGAGTGCTTTCTTTTTTAGATACAGAAACTGTCCAAATGTTCTATTATTCAGAACGCTTTCGGCTATACTTTTAGCAATTATCATACATGATTCTATTTTTTCAGTTTGACTGAGTGTGTGTGTTGTGTGTGTTTTTAATGTTATAGAAATGTTTTATTTGTTCGGAAAAGAAAACATATCTATAAAACTAAAAACATACACACAACGCACACTATATATATGTTATAGTCTAGAGGCTTGTTCATCTATCTATCTATCTATCTATCTATCTATCCTTTATTTATTTTCACTTTATTTACCTAAAACCAAACAGCTCCTTTGATATATCTTTTCTTCTATCTTCACAATCAAACAGGAATGGCTCATTGTTGATTTGACGTAAAAGCACGTCGTAACATACGTGTCAATGAACAAACAAACTTATAATATGATTTTACTGTTGTTTTTTCTTACTGTCTTGAGTGAGAGATATTTTTCCTCCATTTATTTCCATCTTAGTTGATCCCTTGCTTAGTTTCCGATCACGTACTTGCTTGTTGTTAAGGGAAAGTTTTTATGATAATTAAAGTCTTTCTGATAATTAAAGACATAAATCATTAAATAAATTTCCTACAACAAAATACCTCCATCTGTTTCTCTCTCTCAGACAGGCAAACAGAAATATATATATATATATATATATATATCATTCATACTTGGTGGGTGAAAAAAAAAACACCTGGATAGCACAATTTTCAAATAAATTGGTGTCCACCCCTTTTTATACAAATAAAATCACCCAGTATATACATATACTACTGCAAGTGCGAGACGAGATTAAGACAGATAGACCTGCGAGTCTTAATCCTCGTGGGTGGATCGATAAATACTAAGACAGATAGACCTGCGAGTCTTAATCCTCGTGGGTGGATCGATAAATACTAAGACAGATAGACCTGCGAGTCTATCTGAATCGTGATACAGACTTTGACTGTAAGCGACGTCTGTCGAACTCTCTGCGTTAGTAGAGAGGAACCCGGACGAAGCTTTGCCGAAGGGCAAGGTTTCGTCTGGGGAGGTAGACAGGGCCTGAACCCGTCTAGGCGGTTTCAAAGGCTATATTTTTAGCCGGTTTTAGACGGAGATACCCACATTAAACCGGCCTTGTGCCATATGCGGTTCTCGTGGGTGGATCGATAAATACTAACACAGATAGATCGAGAGGGTAAGACCTCCGAGTCTAGCTGAGTCGTGATACAGTCTTTGACTGTAAGCGACGTCCGTCGAACTCTCTGCGTTAGATACCCACATTAAACCGGCCTTGTGCCATATTCAATCCTCGTGGGTGAATCGATAAATACTTAGACAGAGCAAGACCGTCGACTCGAATCCAGAGTGACAGTGTAAAAGGTTGTAGGTAACCGGAAGAGTGAGGGGTGAGGTAACAGCGTTGTAGGAGTCACAGTGAGCAAGCACGTAGACTCAGTAAGAAGTCATACAGCGATACTTCAATACCAAAGACTGTATATATATATTTTGCTACTAACCCGTATTCCTGGAACTACTAACCTGCCTTACCAGTTTGTATTATTACGGTAATACATTATTTTCATATATTCATTCCTGGCGTTTGTTATTTATTGGTACCGGATTTCAACCCGGAATCCACAACAATTGGCATCCGAGAAAAAAATGGAGGGGGGGGAGAAGAAAACCCAGCGACCTCCGAACAGGGTAAAAAAATCGTCCATTACCTTAAATCTTTGGCACTAAGAAAAAAATACAGCGAGTAATAAGTTAAAAGGAAGAGTGCTCAATACACTAAGTAGAGCAAAAGTAAAATAAATAAATCCTAATGAGCCAGGTACTACCTACCTAAGTTTCACCACATGGGATCATCAGGGTGAACTGGCTAACCCTAACCCTAACCCCTTTAGATTAAATAAAGTGTTCAGTTCAGAACTCCATGTAGGTTATCCAGATCGATATACACCGAAAGAAGGCCAGAGGATATTTCAAAATACTCCTTGAAGAAATTCTTACACTATTTATATTTGGACTATTCTCCTCATGTCTACACATGTGCATTGGAACGAGAATAGTCTACCCCCATAGATTAAATAAAGTCTTCAGTTCAGAATTCCATGTACGTTATTCAGATCGATATACATGTAAGGAAGGCCGGAGGGAAGAACAGAGTAATCGTTTTGATGAAAAAACAAAGATGAGTATAATAGTATAAAATATAAATATTGATAATTTATCATCACAGAAATTCAAATGGAAAAAATAGAGAATATGTTAATATTTTAAAATTTGAATATTTTGTAAACTATGACAAAGTAAGAAAACAGCAGAACCTCCAACTGGAGAGAGAAAAGGTTAGTGAAAAGATAGGACTATCAATCAATCGTAAGTGAGAAGAAATGGTTGTTAATGAGACGATCAGCACAAGATACGAACTACGAATCAAGCCTGTACGAAAAAGGAAACATTTGGGAACGGTTTTAACAGAGGACGAAAAATGTGACATTGAAATTCGAAGGTTGCATTCGAATAGGGAAAGATGCCTTTCTAACGCTAAGAAAAGTATGAAAAAACTGAATGAGCAATGCTAGAAATAAGAACTAGGCGAGATATCTCTAGACATGCGCAGTGGAACGATCTACCCTAGGTACATTAAATAAAGGGTTCATTTCAAAATTCCCAGTAGGTTATTCAGATCAACTTGATGAAGGCCGAGTAGTGGTGGTGCTGGCGAGGGAACAAGTAAAACTTTGTGATAATGCCAAGAAAGATTTTAAAAATACTTCACGTGTAAATAAATTAAATATGTTCAGATTCCTGTGACACCATGCATACCTGACGAGCTGAAAAGAAATATTCATAGATATATGATTTGTTTTTTTTCTTACGGTTTATCAACCATTTAATAATTATTTAGGGCCGAAAAATATTTCGGGTTTTAAGAATAATTCTTTCTTTACGTTCAAGCGATCTGGAAGAAGGAAAGAGAAAACGAAGAAGAAAGAAAGAAAAAATAATACGAAAACAGGTCATAGGCGAGCACACACACGCTCGGCTGACAGATAACAGGTGTCGAAAAATATCTAACCGAGATCTGGGGAAAATGGAAGTTGTTATCAATTGGTTGAAGAAACGAAGTTTAGGGACAATGAAAAATATTGATAAGTAACAAGTGGAAAGTGTGTCATTGGGATGATAGTAAAAGTCTAAGTGGGTGGGGAAGTGTATCTAAGGATATGAAGGCAAACCATTAATACGAAAACCCAGACAATCTCCAAAATTGGAAAAAAGCCACACAAGATGATGTCGCTGAAAATTTTTTTTTGAGATAATAAAGATTTTTATTATCGGACCTTCGGCCGGAGGAAAATGAAATATTTTTATTTCGTTCAAAAAAACGCCAACAGGTCTGAGAAATCCCTTTCTTAGGTCTTATCCAGTTAGCGATAAACTGCTTGACAAATACCACGTGTTAAAAAGCCGAAGGTGTCATCGCAGTCGCTCATGATAAGGGCGATTTAAATTAATATTTTTGTTTTTTAAGCAAAACAAAGCCACGGTTTGTCCACACCCGACTAAAGACGTCATTAGCTAAATAAGATCACATGACACACGAAGGAGGAGGCAAGATACCCGACCAGGACCTCATTGGCCGAAAGCGATCACATCACACGAAGGAGGAGGAAAGATACCCGACCAGGACCTCATTGGCCGAAAGCGGTCACATGACACACGAAGGAGGAGGAAAGATACCCGACCAGGACCTCACTGCCCGAGAGCGGTCACGTGACGCACGAGGAGAATCGGTCGACGCCCTTGTCAGAAGTGGAAGTGTAAGGAGCCGATACGAAGAAGCGGGGAAGCGGGTATACGCCCTCAGAGGCACAGTAAGGAAGTGGGAGGAGAGGAGTTACCGAAAATGGAAAATCCCTAACCAGAAATAAGAAGGGTGGATACGTATTTAGAATTATCGAAGAAACCCCTGGCGCCGAAAGACCCACCCCAGTTTTGACTGCGTCAATAAAAGCGAAACCCCAACCGACAGAAATCAGTTGGAGTTTGAGCAGCGGACGGCGAAAGAGTTTTGAGCCGTGGACGACAAGCAGAGATGAGCGCCCAGTGTTGAAACCGCGTCAAGATAGCTGACCAAGATTCACGCACACTTCTGGACTCTTCTTCAACCAAGAACAAGTAGTTTGAAGAGCGACTTAGAATCAGACCACAGAAATAAGTTTTTTTCGACTTTCGTCCAAAGACACACCGAAACACAAATTTCTTAGAGAGCAGACAACTGGAAGCCTTAAAGTTGCCTAGTAAAAAGCGTCGTGCCACAATCCACAGAACGGGTCGGGAAGTAGACATAGTCCCATGTACCGAGCAAATAGACATAAAAGTTTGTTACCTTTTTCTTTGATACGTTGGACCTTGTGAGTTTTATTTTTTTTTTTTATACATAATTGTGTGTTATCACCCCGTTAGACTCAACTTGCATTACGGCCCCAACCCCTGTTTGATCTCGTCTGTCTAAGATCAATTCACAACGTGGGTAGGCAGACTGGAGATCAGTGCAGTTACCCTGGTAACCAGGCGTTGGAAGCGGGTTGGGAACGACGAGGCTGGTATCAATCTAACCAAAGGGTTAGAACGTCACGTTTGGAGCAGCGAGGAGCGAACAGCTGACGCCGCGGCAAAGACGTCACAGTTGGTGCTGTCCGTGACCAGGATATCAGAGCCTGGGGAGCACGTGACGTCACAATTGGCGCCGCGACCGGGATCGAACGACACAGTCGACGCTGCGACCGGGGGACGACGTCACATTCTTACAACAAAATATATTTTCAAATATATTTTCAAATATATTTCCTTTTTATATATGAGATCGATTCCATAAAAACGCAATATCCGTAAACTTTTCCGGGGTGGAAATTATCCTATTTTTAGCAAATAATGATTTTAGTTTTGTTTCTGATTTCTCTAAGGTGTAATAGATTTCTACTGACTTATAGTTATCTTAAAATCAATATAGAATCCTAAAGATATAAGACCATTAACAACGCTTTTTGGTTCAAATAATCCTCATTCCCCCTCGGAGTAGCGTTCCACGGCAGGCGGAGGTCCATATTGTGGATGCCGTCTTTTATAGCAGGTAGGCGAGAGCCACTTTGATAATTGGTGCTTTTAATAATATACTTAGTCAGTCAGTCAGCTATGTGCCATGCGTGATACACGCGTAGGCGATCATATATCTTTCAGTATATGACTGCCGAGGCAGATTTTTTCTCACAGTAGGTTGCCATTTCTTTCTGTAGACCAGTTGCCATCCAAGAACCCGGTAGAACCCGGTGTATTCTGATATTTGCCATTGTGTGCTTGGCGGAAAAGAGGATTCATACCTTTCCCAAAAGTATTAGCACGTAAGTGAATGTAATGGATTCGACTGGAATTCGAACTCGGCTCTCCGATTCCTCAATCCGTGGCACTATCCATTACTCCACCGTGCCTCCTCAATAGTATACTTAAGTAAACCAATAATTCTTCAGAATAATAAATATCATCGTCGACCTGTTGGATATTTATCTTTCTGTGCTTAATAAGATCAGCGGTCTTAGATCCTTCTAAATCACGTAGTTCTCAACTTGTTAGAGCATGCGCGACAGTCCATTGTCAAACAAATTGTTCATATGCACAGCCACGGTGTTCATACAATCGGTCTCAGAATACATGCCACATGAACTACTTCATACTCACAAGGTATATGCAGGACATTTTTTTAATGAGGTTTGACTACTCTAAATTCATCGTGTTTAGCCTATAGACTATGCTACCTCGAGAAGGACGTGGCTCTCCACAATGCATGGATCATCTGCACTATGGATAGACAATTACAGGACTTTCATTGCAAGACTGCAATTGTAAAATGTGCATACTTAGTGTATTCATAGTTCTGTGATCATGGAGACCAGTCGGGGACAACACAGAATGCCATCACAGAGAAGCACTATACTTCTTCATGATCCTTCGCATTCAGAATTGTTGGAATTTTGGGGTACACTGATGTACTAGTGAGCCAGTCAAAATGAGCTGACTCATTTTATAGTTCACCAATAGAAGGCTTAACCAATCAGAAGGCTCAAAATATTCAATGCGACGTGTATAAAGGCAGCCATGTTTTTTTCCCGAATATGCATTGCCAGCCTTTGCCAGCCTTTGATATCAAAGACTGAAGAATTACGGAACCACTGCTGGTGAGTGTTAATCTTTAACGTTGTTTCATTGAACAGATTATGTACTGCGCTGTATTCTATATTCATAGACTTGGCGAACATGGTCAACAGGAATAATAAAAACAAAACAATTATTTTATGTGATGTGCGTTTAGCATAGAGGTAATTCTATTGATTGATTAAGTTGTTTTTTATGGTTTATCAACCATTTTCATGTTATTTAAAATCAGAAAATATTTCTAGATTATGATAATATTTTAGGTAATAATGATTTCCTGATACATGTACTACTAATTAACATGTAGCCATGGAAGAAAATAGTGGATTCATAAAGTTCCAAAGGGTCTTTTTGCGCAAGTGAATCCCTCAATATAACGAACTCGACTGGAAATCGAACTCGGCTCCCCGTTTTCCACTTCCGTGTAGTTACCATTACAACACCCGCACATTCAATCTTACAATTCCTGGTATTTTCAAGCGGTCACCCATCTATATGCAGACTAAGCACGGCATTGCTTAACTTCGGTGATCGTACGATAACCGGTGTTTCAACATGATATGGCCGTAAGCCAGAGATCATTGGAAAGTTGAATCGGAAATCTGAGTTTATGTTCTATTCTTAGTTTGTTGCAATCCCTACGCACTATTACCTTTGGAAAAGGCACAAACACATTCCTTTTCACTTCAGTTATAGTTTTAATAGTAGGGTATATTGAGATCTGTAGTCTTGAAAAAGCAGTCATCCTACGAGAAAGACAGATCTAATCTATTTCTTATTACATTAAACGTTATATTAATTGGATAAACGTGTATGATTAGACATAGGTGTTTTTTAAAGAGTGTAAATCTATGGCTACCGGCCTGTGCCTACCGGTCTTTATTTACTAACATTTATTTTCGTCCCTGAAAAGTTCGAGTGATCTGAAAGCGACATCGGGGTTAACATAAACTTAAAGGGGTTAACATAACTTTGCTTGACTGTCTTTCGTGGCTTAACGTTCACGCTGGGATATGTGGTATTATTCCCCCCCCCTCTATAAGGGAGTCATAGGTTCAAACGTTGCCAGAATGCGCTCTGGTAAAAATGGTTGCTGAAGGCATTAGATTTATAATACCCAGAAATACATACACATATGTCCTCAAGGACACATGGCACAGTGGATAAAGGCGTTGGTTAGAAACCAGTGACATGACCCAAAGAGTGTACACTCAATACGCGGTTAAGGCAGTGGAGAACTTTCAGAGGGAAAATTAACAGGAGATAACTGATAACTGACATCCATTAAACATGGCACGTAGAACTAGAACTGTCTACCTCAGTGAGCGAAATAAAGGGTTCGACATTCCAACGTTTCAACCACCTGAAGAAGGGCAGAGCGTACAACGGCCGAAACGTTGTAATAAATATGGCGACAAAGGTGAGGACAATAGTCCGAATAACGTAAATAGTGTACATGATACCTCATCTCAGAAATATAGACAGATACTGTAGCAAAGATAAGGACAATAGTCCGAATAACGTAAATAGTTTACATAAGACCTCATCTCAGAAATATAGACCGATGTTCAGTTCGACATTACAATCACTTGAAGAAGGCCGGAGCGTACAAGTGCTGAAACGTTGTAATAAATATGGCTACAAAGATGAGGACAATAATAATGTAAATAATGCGATCTTTATCAAGACTCTCGTGTGCACAGGCTGGTAGACAAAGATTTGAACTGTTGAAAAACAAGGAAGTCTCTTCAAACACATATATACGAAAGTCATACGAGATAAAGTCATATGAAATAAAGCATTATAAATAAAATCCTTAGCATTCCTTAGATTTCCATAGAAATTCCATCTTTAAATCCAGAACCGTGGAGAAGGCAACGGCAAGCCATTCCAATATCTTTTTCAGGAATTTATGGCAGTTCTTGGATAATAAAGAAAATGAATCTATGGTGAGCCATGATTTTAGACACCCTGAATGGGTGTAGCATAAAAATACAATACTAAGGAATGCCAGTTGATGTAACGATGTGTATGCGCGGGTGGTGTAGCGGATAGTGGCTTGGAATTTGAAATCGATGGTCCGAGTTCCAATTCCATTTGGGTTCATTATATTCACTTACGCCCGAATACCTTTGGAAAACGTATGGATCCACCAGATATGGAATAATTATTAGGACTTGTATCAATCAGAAAAAAGGAGACAATCTTAAAATCTAAAAATATTTTCTGGCTTTAAATAATCTGAAATAGGTTGATAAGCCGTAAAACTGCCACATCTGCTCATGATGCCTATTTAGAGATTCTTGATAAAATCCAAAGAAGAATCAGCTATAATATTGCTCTTGACCTGTCGTCTAGGCTTCCGTCGCTTTCCCATCGACGTAATGTAGCTTCCTTGTGCCTTTTCTATAAATACATTCATGGTAATTGTTTTGATGAAATCTTCGATAACGTACCTAGACTTTTTGTATATAAACGCAGTACTAGATTGGCGGCAAGGTCTCATCAATTCACAGTTGAATTGGCTAGATGTAACCGTATGATAACAGTTTCTTTTCTCGCACTTCTCTTCCAGCTTCATGCTTTCCAGCCGACTTTAATCTTCAAAACTTTTTATGTCAATCGTTATCTCCTGGCTTGATTACTCTTCTATTCTTCTTATTACCTAATGTTTCTATTTCCTTCTTCCACACTCAGTAACCCCTTGTGTCTTAGTTGATTCATTGCCTTCCAAGGGGTGATATGATTTAAAAAATAAATCATTCTTGCATTCTTTTACTATTCTATCTAATATTTCTTTCGGGTTTCTTGCTGCGCCTGCTATTGAAACTTTTCTTTGTGTGCCATTAAAATCGTTTTTTTATGCGTCTGCCATTAAAACTTTTCTTTCTTTTTCTGATATTAAAATCTTTTTTCTTTGTTTGCCATT
Organism: Acanthosepion pharaonis; assembly: GCA_903632075.3. NCBI lineage: Eukaryota > Metazoa > Mollusca > Cephalopoda > Sepiida > Sepiidae > Acanthosepion > Acanthosepion pharaonis. The sequence goes on along the minus strand of CAHIKZ030003576.1, from coordinate 1,577,698 downwards.
AAAACTTTTCTTTGTCTGCCATTAAAATCTTATTTTCTGCGTCTTCCATTAAAACATTTCTTTCTTTGTCTGATATTAAAATCTTTTTTCTGTGTCTGCCATTAAAACTTTTCTTTCTTTGTCTGATATTAAAATCTTTTTTCTGCATCTGCCATTAAAACTTTTCTTTCTTTGTCTACCATTAAAATCTTTTTTTCTGCGTCTGTCATTAAAACTTTTCTGCGTCTGCCATTAAAATCTTATTTTCTGCGTCTGCCATTAAAACATTTCTTTCTTTGTCTGTCATTAAAATCTTTTTTCTGCATCTGCCATTAAAACATTTCCTTCTTTGTCTGCCATTAAAACTTTTCTTTCTTTGTCTGCCATTCAAACTTTTCTTTATCTAGCTTTAAAATCTTATTTTCTGCGTCTGCTATTAAAACTTTTCTTTCTTTGTCTGCTATTAAAAACTTTCTTTCTGAGTTTGCCATGAAAACTGTGTCATAACGTTAAGATTATTCCCGCCAAGAATAAATTTTCGTAGATCGTCTAGTTCTCTTTACTTCCTCTCGCTGTGAAGGTTAAATAAATCCTGTAAAAAAACACATCCTTGTCCTACTCCTCATATCTTTGTGTATTCTCTGAATTCATTTTGTTATCTGTGTGCAGACTATTTTTCCCAGTAGATGCTACAAGTCTTAGAGACACTTAAGCTATAAAGATACCGAGTAAGCCTTTCTCCTAGACAGGCTACCAATCAAGGCTAGACGATACAGGCTATTCTGCTATTCAACTTATAGCTAAGAGGCAAACATATTTTTTCACCCAATACAATATGGCTATTCAAGGTAGAGGGTTCTTGTATGGACATAAGAGAAGGCAATAAATTGTGTTGATTATAAGGATATGTAGGATAGATTCTGGTTAAGGTTTTAATGATCTCGGAGATACGTTGGAGTGATGGGTAACGGCTCAGATTGAGGAATCGGAGAGCCGCGTTCGAGTTCCAGTCGAGTCAATTACATTCACTTACGTGCTAATAACCTTGGGAAAGGTATGAATCCTCATCTTCTCCGCCCAGCTAAGGGTAAATAGCAGACTGGCTTCTGTAAAAATGAAAACTCTGAATATAAAACGTCCTGGAGATCATGCCCAAGAAACACGACATGTGGTGCCCCTACAACCCTAAAGGTCACGGGATGCATCTTCTCAGTAATCTGTTCAATAAAGTGGTGGTTCTCAGAAAAAAAGATGTCCAAATAAAACTTCATCCTTACCAATACGATTCGTCCCAGTGCATGTGGCACAGTAAGTTTTAGATGTGAAGGCCTGAACTGGTCATCAAGCCTTTGTAATATTAGAGTGTTCCAAAAATAATTTTTGAATATGTTCTTTTAATCAATTCTAATATAATATAATATTTGCACAAAAATATATTACTCATTCCTAATGAGTATTAAAGTGTCTGCTTTGTTAATTTTACATCAATGACTTTCAGAATTTTGTTCTCAAATACATGACGCACCCTTTGCATACACTGGGAAATAGAATTAGGTTGTTTGGAAAATAATGTCCGATTTTAGAATAAACCTTTTAATTGTCTTCTAATATATTATTATAATAGTTGCACAAAAATGTATTACTCGTTCCTGATGTTTAAAGTGTGCTCTTTGTTAATTTTATATTAATATCTTTCACAAAAGTATTCTATCCTTCTCTTCACTCAATTGGAGGTGTTAACATCTTTTGATAAAACAGTCTGTTTTGCTCGTGAATTCTCTTCAAATTTTAATCTTGACTCTTGACACATCTGGGGTATCTTTGCTTGAATTTTCGCTTAGAACTTAGTCGCTATTGGGTGATATACAGTAAGAAGCAAAAAAAAAATGGATGCACCAATAGAAATGATGATGAACAAAATATAAAGCTTATTACATTTGTATTTACATTTATTAACATGAAAAGTCAAGTCGGCGCTTATCATGACCTTGGGCTGTCGAATAGATCGATAGTTGATAAGATTAATCAAAGTGAGTCATATGTCTGCAAGTTAATCAAAAAGAGAAATCAAACTGGAATATATAATAGATGTAGCGGATCTGGCCGATATCTAAAAACTATCGACAGAGAAGATAGAAACTTGGTTCTTCAATGCAAAAAAGATCGATTCGCAACAGCACAAGATGTTTCCAAAGCGGATAGTTTGGCGATTTCTTCAAGAACATTCAGACGAAGGCTTAAAGCAAAAGGCATTGTTTCCAAATACATTAAAAAAAAAAAACAACAAACCTTTCGTATCTGAGAAAAAATCGACGGGCATGGTGGGCTTGGTGCAAAGCTCATTGACACTGAATGAATTTTGATTGGGAAGATGTTATGTGTAGTGACGAGAGCCCCTTTACTCTTAGATACGAAGGACGAATACGTGTTTGGTGTACGCCTGGTGAAAGAAATACCCTAGTGACTACCAAGGGGACTGTTAACCACGATAAAAAAAAATCAACGTTTGAGGTGCATTCTCAGCAGCAGGAGTTGGTTATTTGTGCAAAATCAAGAGAACCATGGACTAGCATCAATACCACGACATTCAACGAATTCTATTACTTGTCTTGTTAAAAATACAAAAATCGATTTTCTAGAGGTGTGTCCATTTTTTTTTGCCTTGTACTGTACATATAATACCTTCTGTTAGCTTCTGCTACAATTTCTACACTGGATCCCCACGAAATATGTGGAACCCGCAATAGTCATTAAGAAATGTGCTTCTGAACTGGTTCCTGTTCTCTAAATTTTACAATAAATGTCTGGCTGCTTCTCGCTTTTCTGCTTGATGGAAATCCTCATCTGTACTTCCAGTCTCTAAGAACTTAGGTGAATCGTCCTACCCTTTCAACTATTAGCCTTCTACCTCTTTTTGGCAATGTACTAGAGGCCCTAATCAACTCAATATAGCTTTCGCTTCTCTAGGTCAACATCTTATGTATTAACGATTATTGCTAAAAAAAGTCTATCAAGCTTTAGCTAAGAATCATGAAGGTTGGGCTGTTGTTTTGGGAATCTCGAAGGCTTTAGACAGGGTGTGGCATACAATTTGAAAGGTTATGATATTTCTGAACAAATTTTTGAACTGATTCAAACTTTCACGAAATGAAAGTTATCTTGAACGGCCGCTCTTCTAGATCTTTTTGCATTAATGCAGGTTTCTTCTAGGGTTCTAACATTGGACCTACTTTTTTTTCGAAGTTTAATCAATGACTTTTCTGATAGCTTCATTTCTCAAATCAGTATCTAAGCTGATGACACAACTATTTACTCCTGTCTTAATAGTAGAAGGTAAAATTGGCAGCTGGTTTAGAAAGCGACCTAAAATCTTCTATTAACTGGGGCAAGGAATAGCTTGTTAATGTTAACGCCTCCAAAACAAAACTGCTTTCTATTAATCATCTCAGAGAACCATTTCTGCCTACCATCAGCATGAGAGTGTTTCTTTGCGTTTTCTTGAGCTAACGTTCTCTTTTGGCTGGAAGTAGAAAAATGAAATTGAATCAGTTCCTATTAATGCTGTTTGGAAAGTTCGTTCACTGTGTCGTGTTTGGTAATTTTTCTCTTAATTCTTAAGTAAATCCATGTTTCGAATATTTCTGCCACATCTGGTCTGGTGCTTCTGCTATATATTCAGAGATTCTTGATAAATCCAAAGAAGAATCGGCAAAGTTAATGATTCTGATCTGGCATCATGGTAAATGCTCTGGTGAATTTTGTTCGATGGTTCCTAGAATTTATGAATTTTAGCGCAGTATTAGACTGATTCGATTTTGCATTCGAATTGGCTAGATGTAACTGCAAGTTCTTTGCATAGAATTTATTTTCTCACATTTTTTATCTGTGGAACTCACTTCCGACTGCTTGCTTTCCAGCCAACACCTTTGATCTTCAAAGATTCAAATGCAATATCAATCGTTATCTTCTGTCTTCTTAATTTCTGTTCTTTTATTGTTCTCTCTCATTAATAATATTTTCTTTTTCTCACTCAGTAAGCTCTTGCATCTTAGTAACTTTATCACCTTACTTGGGGTTGAAATGACTCATATATATATATGATAAAATATAGTTTTATGGTATGCTATATTTATCGGTCAAATTGCTCAATATCAGGGATAGAGCCAATGTAGATATGTAGATCAACACTCAGCAGGTGAACACCCAGCAGCAACAGTCTGTTTCATGTTTAAACGGTGGCCTGAAGACTGCTGGGTGTTGACCTTATTGTTCACTTCATATATATATATATATATATATATATATATATATATATAGAAGTGAACATAGAAGTCAACACTTAGAGGCGACAGTCTGTTTCATGCTATATGCAATCGTCAGGCCACGTGTGCTGTTATTTTTCTCGGCTATTTATATATATACGGGTTAGTGGTGCATTGTGGGTATTCTATTATGGCGGTTATTTTTTACCGGAAGTCGCTTTGTTCATTTATTTGGGTCAAGTTATATTGCTCGTTTTATTTATTTTTATTTTATTTTATTTATTTATTTATTTATTTTTTTTTGTTTCCTATTTTATTTATTTATTTATTAACGTAGTAAAAATTTGTTTATATCACGTATTTAACAGTTTTGTTTGGTTGTTGTAGTTCATTCTAACTATTATTTTTTTTGGCGGGAACAGTTTTTAATTTGGGATTGGTTTGCCTATTTATTTACTTGGATGAATTTAGGTCAATTTTTTTTTTATATTTTCTCTTTTTGTTTTCGGTTTTAAGCAACATAGTATTTATTTATTTATTTTATTTATTTATTTTTTTTTATTTATTATTATTGTGTTTGTTTTTTTTTATTTTTCCGTTTTTCATTTTTTAGGTTACGTAGTAAAAATTTATTTTCATGCCTGCATTTTGAGATGAGCTCGGATCTTTTATTTAATAATTTATTTTGGTCGGGGAAAGTAATGATAGCTATTTTTTCCTCCAAGCAAAGTTTGCAAGTTTTTGATTGGTTGTTGTAGGCTGATGACTTTTTCCTTTTACACAAACACTTCCCAGAATCAAGCACCTTACACAAGATATTCAACAAAAATACAGTAAAAATCAGCTACAGCTGCACCGAGAGCATGGCACAAATAATAAAAAAGCACAATAGGAAAATTATCAACAAACCACACGAACAAATTAAACCCACGTGCAACTGCAGAATAAAGAACGAATGTCCCTTAAACGGAAATTGTCTACAAAACAACGTAATATACCAAGCCACGATAAAATCACCAGATAACGAAGAAAAAGTATACATAGGAGTAACTGAAGGACCCTGGAAGCAAAGAAATTATACACACAAAACATCGTTCACAAATAGTAAATATGCGAACAGTACTATGCTTTCTAAGTATATCTGGGAAATAAAAAACAAAACGCACATCACACCAAAAATATCTTGGAAGATAAGGAAAAAGTCATCTAAATATAAAAACCAATCCCAAATTAAAAAACTGTTCCTGCCAAAAAATAATAGTTAGAATGAACTACAACAACCAAACAAAACTGTTAAATACGTGATATAAACAAATTTTTACTACGTTAATAAATAAATAAATAAAATAAGAAACAAAAAAAATAAATAAATAAATAAAATAAAATAAAATAAAAAATAAATAAAAACGAGCAATATAACTTGACCAAAATAAATGAACAAAGCGACTTCCGGTAAAAATAACCGCCATAATAGAATACCCACAATGCACCACTAACCCGTATATATATAAATAGCCGAGAAAAATAACAGCACACGTGGCCTGACGATTGCATATAGCATGAAACAGACTGTCGCCTCTAAGTGTTGACTTCTATGTTCACTTTTATATTCACACGCTCTATCTCTGATATTGAGCACTTTATCCCATAAATATAGCACTCCTTAAGACTATATTTCTTTATATATACATATATATATATATATATATATATATATTCTAACAGTTTCTTCACTTGCACTTTTTACTTGTGGATCTCTCTTCTGGCTTCTTGCTTTTCAGCTAACTTTGATTTTCAAAAATTTAAATGCAATGTCAGTCGTTATCTACAGTTTTCTTGTTTCTTTTTTGTTCTTGCTTCTTAATAACGTTTTTCTTTTTCTAATTCTTTCACAGTTAGTAAGCCCTTATATTTTAGTGGCTTTATTCCCTTGTTTGGGTAAAAAAAAACCCCAAAAAACAAACCTTGTCTTGAACATGAAGAAAGAAAAGATGCATTTACTTTTTTGCATGAATTCAAGTTTGGTCATAATGCTTCTCAAACTGCTGCCAATTTTAAAGGATCACTTGTGACCGGACAGTACGGCGTTGTTTTCTGAAGTTCCGCAATGCCGATACGAGTGTTGAAGATAAATGTGGTAGGCGATGTCCATCTGCAATTGACAATCAACATCTGAAACAACGACTGGAATAAAACCTAAAGTCAGTCCTAGGTATGACGATAAACTACGTCCGCGTCCTGGGTATGACGATAAACTACGTCCGCGTCCTGGGTATGACGATAAACTACGTCCAACAGCAAGGCCTCTGATCAAGAGGTTTTGAGGAGAATGCAACCTCCTCTTAATTGCTGGTGTTCCCAGGTCCACCCTGGCCCGAGGTGGTAGCATTTGTTAGGGTCTCAGCTATGGCCAAATAGTTAACACCTAAGCTGAGGTAAAAATCATTATAAAAGTGTAAACATAGGTTTTAATACCAGAAATACTTTGTAAAAATTATTACCAGAAATAAATCTTTAAAAAGAAAGAAACTATTTACCAGCAATGTTTTTTGAAAAAAAAAAAAATATTACCAGCAATATATTTTTGAAAAAAGAAAACAAACATTACCAGCAATATATTTAAAAAAAATATTACCAGCAATACGTTTTTGAAAAAAAAAATATTACCAGCAATACATGTTTTAAAATAATATTACCAGCTATACATTTCTTAGGGAAAAAATATTACCAGAAATAGATTTTTGACAAAACAAAATATTACCAGAAAAAAAAAAAGTTGTCGGCATTAAATAACCCATTGAGGTTGATATGCCGTAAAACACAACAAACCAAACCAAACCTAAAATGTCAGGGAAAAAATCTCCGATAATGGGTGTATACATAACAATATCGGATCATCATTGATAAGCTGAAGAAACCCGATAAATGAGTTCCACATGAACTCAGTGAAAGTCAATGTTCGAATTTTTAAAGGTTGTTAAATGCTGCATCTTCGACATTCGAATCATCCATTTCTTGATCCAATAAGGACGTAATGAGAAAAAGATTCTTTATGACAATCGTAAACGATCGGGTTAATCGCTTAATGATAACGATGAGTCCAAACAATTTACAAAACCGAAATTGCACGAACAGAAGATTATGCTAATCTGCCATTACCATTTCAGCGTTCTTGAATCTAACCAGAGACGAAGATTATACTCTGCTCTTGATGAGCGTGGAACTACCTCTTAATTGCTGTTGTTGCCAGGTCCACAGGAGAGGTAGCACTTGTTTTCAGCTATGGGTAAATAGTAAAACCCCAAACTGGGGTCAAAAAATTCAGTTATATCCCATGTGTAATACACGCTTAGGCAATCATGTATCTTTGGATACATGACTGAAGAGGCAGATTCCCCCCACCCCAGTAAGTTGTCATTTCTTTCTGAAGTTGCCATCCAAGGCTATAGAACCAGGTATGTCCTGCTATTTACCCATAGCTGATGGGGGGGGGGGGAGAAGAAGAGGATTCATACCTTTCCCAAGGGTAGTAGCAAGTAAGTGAAGAAATTCGAACTCCGAACTCCGAGCCGCTATCTATTAATCCACCATGAACACTATCTCTATCTATAAAAGACAGGATGTGTGTGTGTGTGTGTGTGTGTGTGTGTGTGTAACGAATGCACGGCCGCAATTTTCGACGGATTTGTACCAAAATTTACATGCACATGCTCCAAGTTAGCGGGATGGCTAAGACTGACTTTGCATTTTCCAACTCCCATCGATAGTGGAAATAATCGATTTTTTCATGCTTCTACGACAGTTTTCATATAGTTTGCGGCCATTTTGTACTGGCCAGAGTGAGAGCCTATAGCTGGCTGCCACGAATAGGGAGGAAGATTCTATTGGTCAGCGTGAGAGCCAACAGCTGACTGACACGATGTTAACTAGCATGATAGCATGCAAAAAAAAAAAAAAAAATCGATGGCTGCATTCATCACAAGTGGGAAAAATTTAAATCTGCATGTTACTTTACTCCAATTCATTCACTTGCTTAAACTCAACATTGATTCTGATTCTGCAGAACTGGCTTAGGTTTGAAAAAGTATTTCTTGTTAACATTTTTTTTTCATTCGGTTTTTCCAGTTATGGGTCCTTTTTTTTAAAGCTGATCGTTTTGTGTTCATTTTGTTTAGTTCTGTTTTCGTAACAGATTTAATGTTTAGTATAGAGCTTAGAAAAAATTCGGAGTGTGAGATACGCAAGAAGTAAGGCATGTAGCAACATCAGCACGGCAAAGGGCACTCCTTTAAAGGCAAGGAAGGGCAAAAATATTTTAAGTCAAGTGATAGCGATTGCTGTATGAGTCGTACGATTTTTGAATCAAGCATTGGCAATGCCGGGCCATGCTGCTAGTAAAGTAGAAAAATAAATATTTATAGTAAGAATTACCAGCAATGTATATTTATTGAAAAAAGGCATTCAAATTTAGATTTCAGCATTAATAACCCGTAGGGGTTGATTTGCCGCTAATCAAAATCAACAAAACAATTAATATGACAGAATTCTTTCATGATATTAATCCATGTTATAACCTAAAATTTCTCAAAGACATCAAAATGTATTCTAAAATATAACGCCAACAAAACTACAGCATAAAACAAATATCATCGTCTCTCGTAATTAGGTCGACACGAACATGTATTTCTTTAAAATCACATCACATCATGCAAGAAGTAAAGCCACTAAGACACAAGGGGTTACAGGGTGTGGAAAAATTAGGAACAGAAACATTAATAATGAGCGGGAAGAGAAAAGAGTAATCAGGAGGACAGTAGATAGCGATTGATATTGCCTTTAAATTTTACCAGATTAAAGTTGGTTTGAAAGCATGGAGCCGGAAGGAAGTTCTACAAGCGAGAAGTGCGAGAAAAGAAACTGCCAGTGCAGAACTTACGGCTACATCTAGCTAGCTCAAAAGTAAATTGATTAGATTTCGAGGCCAGTCTACAACTGCGCTTAAATAAAAAAATGTCTAGGTACTATAGCGAAGAACTCACCCGAACAATTTCCATGAAAGTATTTATAGAAAAAACACAGAGAGAGGCACCTTTACGGCGGTGGGAAAGTGAATAAAGCCGAGTCGCCAGGACAGAATTAATAATATTGCTGATTCTTCTTTGGATTTTATCTTCAAGTAAATAGCAAAGTTACCGGACCATATGTGGCAGCAATATTCTAAGCATGTATTAGTATCTAAGTATATGCACAAAAGCTAAGTATCATCTACCATGTATTCAATTGTGAAAACAGAATAACGAATATATATTTATTACTTCAAATCTCTCAAGAAAATTAATGTTTTTAGCCTTAAATGACCCATGAGGAATTAATATGCCGTTAAACAAACAAGACACTGATTGTAACGTAGATTAAATAATGAGTTTATTTTGAGATTTCCTGAGGGTCACTTCGATCGACAGATACTTGAAGAAGATCGGGGTAGACGACGGCCGAAACGGTGAGGTAAAAACAACAAAGATGAAGATATTAGTTCAAATATAAATAATGTAAATAATAAGTCCTCATCCTAGAATTCAGATAGAAATAATCTTGGCTTTAAGTGGATTTCGCCGGGAGCGTTTTACAAAGATCGAGTTGATTATATGCGTCACTTTTATAAAAAAAAGTCAGACTTGGATAATTTTCTCCTCTCGGATAACAGAAATATGGTTTTTCGCTTTATTTACACAAATTATAGAAAGAGTGCAGTTAACATGAGGAGGTAGAACTGCGATATAAGCAGCTACGTCATTCTTTGATTTCAAACCTTGTTTATTTTCAGTTTTCGAAGGCAGTCTATTATCCGAGCGGTGTTTAGACTAAAGCCTTGAAGAAACAAATGCTTCTTGTTATAAAGCTATTTATCTGGTGGAAATGAACTCGAGAAAAATTTACACAGAAACGTGCAAATAAATTTGATATCCTTCAAAATGACCATTGCATAATAGGCGTTTGTAAGATTGGGTTTTAGGGAAGTGTTTAAGTAATGAGAATGCGTTGAAAGACAGAATCCAAGAAGCAAGGCTTAAGGTCTGCTTAGAATTAAAGAGTTCTCTTCTCGTTTAATTTATGCGAACTGAAAATTCCCTCTTGTATGTTTTGATTCTACACTTAATTTTATTAATTTCAATACTTGTTTGTACTTCGATGGAGAGCTTCGTCAGAATGAATTAATCTTGGCAAAAAAAAAAAAAGAAAAAGAAAAAAAGAAAAGACATTACATTTTAAATTAAATGAAATGAAATGACAGCAAAATTGATGCTTATATAAATTATTTTATATTCGTGAAAAATAAAAATGATGACATTAAAATATCATTTATACATCATATTTCACTGTATAATTCGTCGTATTTTCATCTTTTGATTTATTTCTTTCGTTTTTATTATTTTTGTTTTTCTTTCTTTCGTTTTTATTTTTCTTCCTTTCTTCCGTTTTTATGCTTCCTTTCGTTTTTCTTTCTTTCTTTTTTCTTTCCTTCTTACTTTCGTCATTGTTTCTTTTGATTATCTTTCTTTCTTTCTTTCTTTCTTTTTCTCCTATTTCTTTTTTCTTGTTCTTTCTTCTTCTTTATTCTTTCCATTTTCTCTTTTCTTTCTTTCTTTCTTTCTTTCTTTCTTTCTTTCTTTCTTTCTTTCATTCTTTCTTTCTTTCTTTCTCTCTTTCTTTCTTTCTTGCTATTATAATCTCTTCTTATTTTCTTTATTTTTATAAATTGTTCTTTCTTTCTTTATCTCCTATTTCTTTTTCCTTGTTCATTCTTTTTCTTTATTCTTTCTATTTTCTCTTTTTCTTTCTTTCTTTCTATTTATTTCTATCTTTCATTCTTTTTCTTTCTTTCTTTCTTTCTTTCTTTCTTTCTTTCTTTCTTTTTCTTCCCTTTGTTCTTTTTATCTCTTTTTTTCTTTTATCTTTTTCATTCTTTCTTTGCTCTCACTTTCGACATTTTACACCTGTTTTTGATTCCCTAAATTTCGTTCCTCTTTCCTTCCTTCTGTTCTCATTTCCATATTCCCTCTCCCCATCGCTCTCTCTCTCTCTCTCTTCTTCTCTTTCTCGCTCTGATTTTTCCTTCTTCTATTTTCTTTTTTTTACCATTTCTCTTGATTTTAATTTCATTCATTTCCTTTTTTTCTTCACTCAATCTCTCTCCTTCTCTCTTTCTCTCTTTCTCTCTCTTGCCTTTCATTTGTTTATTTATTTTTATTCTTACTAATATTCTTCTTATTCCTCTTTGTTTTTCATTTCTATTTTGATTTCTTTTCCTTCTTCTCTCCCTTCTGTTATTTCTCTTTCTCTCTCTCTTTCACCATCTCTATTGCTCTCTCTCTCTCTCTCGCCCTACATTTCTCTTTCACCCCCCTCTCTACCCAACCGACCATCTGATACAGTTTTGTTTTACGGATATTCTATTCTTAACTACGTAAATAAATGTTGATAAGTTCCCACCGCTTATACCATCGATATAAACAAGATTCAATTTTGCTATCAGTAGTTTAAGGAAACCAGGTATAATGGTGAAATAGTTTTCTTCTTCTATGTGCCGTGTCTCTTTAGGACGTTAGTGGTCACTGATCTCCACAACTTCCTATCTTTTGCATCTTTTTTTCTTTTCCTTATTCCTCTCATTTACTGTTCTGCCATACTTTTTTGTAAAGTTTACACAATCTTGTTAGGTCGGTTGCTCGTTGTTTTTCTCTGTTCTTCTTGAATTTTATATGTCCTACGAGTGTCATATTTTCCGAGCCTACGTTTCTCATTATGTGCCCTAGAAATTTCAACTGTCTCTTTCTTATTCTAAGTATATATTTTTTTTATTTCCTTCTTTCTTTCGTTTAATTTTATTTCTTTCTCTCTATTTTCCTATTGTTATTTCTTTTTCTTTCTTCTTTCTTCCATTTATTCATTCTTTCTTTTTTTTTCTCTCACTTCTTTTTTCCTTGTTCTTTCTTTTTTCTCTTTTCTCTTTTTCTTTCTTACTTTCTCTCTATTTATATCTTTCATTTTTTTCTTTGTTTCTTTCACTTTTTTATCTCTTCATTTCTTTCCTTCTTTTTAACTTTTTTTCGTTCTTTCGCTCTTTTTATCGCTTTTTTTCTTTTATCTTTTTCTTTCTCTCTCTCTCGATATTTTGCAACTGATTTTGATTCTGCTTTCATTTTCTTATTCCTCCTTCTCCATCGCTCCACCCTCTCTCTCTGTCTCGCTTTCTCTCAATATTTTCCATATTTACTACCTTCTTTTTTTCACTCTTTTTCCTTCTATCTTCTTTTTCCAATTTCCCTTAAAACATCCTTGTTACCTGTTTCGGTCATTGTGTTCATTGCATCCTGCTCTAGAACCTCACATCTCTTACCTGGAGCCTCTTCTTCATCTTTAAGGAGATCGTATTTTCTGACAGCTGTTGCTTTTTGCCCAGGTGTTACCTTTTAGATTGATTGGACTGCAATTCTTGTTAGAAAAAGTATAAACTAACATGAAGACGAGAAAGCTGTCAAGGCCACATAGGAGGTTGACATGATACAGCAATTCAACATTTTTTATTTCGAACGAAATTTTCCTGCTTCTTAAAAATTGCTTAGCTTTTTGAAGCCAATAACCTTCGGATTACTGTGTAACAATTTTCGTCCATTATTAAAATACTTTCCAGATATTTAAGTTTTTCTATTTTTGGTGTCTTCAATTTGTCATTCGCATCTTGTTCGAAGCAATAACAACAGAATAAAAAATATCCTTCAAACAAGTGAAAAAAGCAAAACAACTGAAACGGTTTCCCTATTAACCCTTATTCGCCGGTTGACATATATATATAGTCTCCTCCAAAAGTATTGTAACGGCAAAGCCAATTCCTTTGTCTTGTTGTCCCCTTGAATTTCAGCTATTATTTCCTGGTATTAACCTTTCGATATGTGTTAAACGATTTAGGCCATACCACCCTTTGTTTGAACCCATCCATTTTTCAACTATTGGAACACATGACTGACAGGTGTTGCTTTTTGCCCAGGTGTTACCTTTTAGATTGATTGTTTAAACATTAAATATCTCTGAATAACTACTTTTGATATTAGATTTGGGTTTAACCTGTAAGGACTGCAATTCTTGTTAAAAGATGATAAACCAACATGAAGACGAGAGAGCTGTCAAGGACATATAAGAAGTTGACATGAAACAGCAATTCAAAATTCTTTATTTCTTTATTATAAAACTAGATCAACTAATTCAGATTCCTGGTTTAATTTCTGTGCAGCTGAAGCTCATATAAAGCTGAGAGGTGTGTGACAAATCTAAAAATGGACAAAATAGAGGCCTGAACAGTCATAAAGGATCTGCAAAAGAAAAGATATGACACCCAAGGAAATCCATAAGGACAGGGTACAGACACCTGCGGATGGCACCCCTTTCTATGCAACTGTGAAGAAGTCGATTGCTGAATTCAAGCGGGGCAGGGACAGCCCAGAAGATGATCCTCAGATAGGTCGTCCAAAAACTTTAACCACTGATGAACAAGCTGATGTCATTCACTGTAAGGTTTTATATGACAGACATCTTACTGTCCAGCAGATAGCTAAGTCTATCAGCATTAGTTCTGGTTTAGTCCATACTGCTTTAACTGAGATCTTGGGGATGTGCAAGCTGAATGAAAGATGGCTCCCAAGAACGCGGACACAAGATCAGAATTTGAAAAGGGTTGACATTTTCAGTACACTTCTGGAGCGCAGGCCACGAGAATTTCCAGTGCAGATTAATAACTCAAGATGAAAAAAGGGTTCACCACTTCAAAGATTGAAAGCAAACGGTGTAAGTATTTACTCTGTTCCCCCACTAAGATGAGATGTGACACAAGGTCTATTTTTAGGTGAGGGACTCGAGCGCGTACACCCGGGACAGGATCCCTCTGGTGCAATGGGAGGGTGCGGCCTCGAGCAGCTGTTCCCCATGGAGGGGTAGGCACCTCTTCAGTATAATTTTCTCAGTTGCCCGTCTGTCCTTTGATAGAGAAGCTCCTGAGCGCACTCTGTCCAAGGACAGAGACGCAACTGAGAGATGATAAGTAGACTTGAACCTACCCAAAAAGAGTAAGTTTATACTTAGCAAACAGTGTAAACACTCCGGTTTTCTCTTCACCATGAAGAAGTTTCAGCAGGAAGGGTCAGTTGGCAAGGTGATGTCTTTCGTTTTGCTTTTTATTCTGAGGGCGTTTTCATGATAGACTGCCCAGAAAAGGCAGAAAGTATTAATGGACAGTACTATGCATGAGAATTAAGACAACGGAGAGAAGCAATCAAGTCGAAAGACAGAGTGACGGTGAGGGCAGAATAACGCGTCCGTCCATATTATTGATTCTTACTAAGCGTAACTTAGATGTGGTACAAGGCCGAAAGTATGGAACGCTCAGTGAGGATCGAACTCCCTACTCAGTAATTAATCTAGCGAGACAGGTGTGCTTACCATGACACCACGTTATAGTGCTGTCCAAATATAGGTTATAAATAGATTATGTGTTGCCCATCAAACCCTCACTAATGGGTCAAAGCATGCACTCGAGAATGTATTTTTAAAAATATAACGAATTACATAGAAATTCTGAAGTCATATGAAATGCACTTTAGAACCTATTCTAAAATGAATAGTAAATTCTTCAATTCATTAGCTTGTAATTCTATCTATAAAATAGCCTTTCTTTTAATAACAAACACTTAAAAACGTTGCGTCGATTTTCCAGAAGAACTTTAAGCAGGCAGCCTCTGTTGGGAAGATGATGGCTTCTTTTTTTATTTTGGAAGCGTTGTAGTGCCTCCCAAATATAGGTTATAAATAGATTCTGGGTTTTATTCGGGAATGTATTTTTTAAATATAGCGAATTACATGGAAATTCTGAAGTCATATGAAATGCACGTTAGAATCTATTCTAAAATAAATAGTAAATTCTTCAACTCATTAGCTTGTAATTCTATCTGTTAAATAGCCTTATTTTAATAACAAACACTTAAAAAGTTGCATCGATTTTCTAGAAAAACAAACAAACAAAAAAAATGACTCATTAAAAAAGTTGCTTCAGGGACTTTCCAGGATTAGGGGCCCTGAAGCGAAAGCTTTTTATCAGTTTCATAGTTGATCCGCCGCTGAGTACGACACAACAATGCCTAAGGGTAAAAAACGATATCATTGACCTCAGAATAAGAATATTTAGTTTCTATACTCGTGGGTTTAGACTCAATTTACGTGAGGGAAAAGAGTTTTGTATCATGCAGTGTGCAGTAGGAGATTTTGCTTTAGAATAATTCAGACAAGAGCTTATATATATATATATATATATATATATATATATATATATCAATAGATAGAAAGATAGATATCAACAGATTGAAATAGATATCAATAGATTGATATAGATATAAACAGATTGAGATAGATAAACAGACTAAGATAGATAGATAGACAGAAACGAACACTTAGATATGCGCGTAAATATAAACAGATTGAGATAGATAAATAGTTAAAACAGCTTTAAATAGAGAGATATAAACAGATTAATATGATAGATAGATAGATAGATAGATATGTATTGGAATCGAAAAAGATAGAAAGATACATAGATATAAAGAGAGACTGCTAGATAAATAGTTAGATATAAACAGATATATAGATAGATAAATATAAACAGAGCGAATTAGATATACATAAACAGAATACAATAGATAGACAAAGCAGATACAAATCTATCTATCTATCTATCTATCTATCTATCTATCTATCTATCTATCTATCTATCTATCTATGTTTATATATATATATATATATATATATGTATATATATATATATATATATTCGTCTATTCATGTTTCTTTATGTAGCTACCTATATATCAATCTTAGTCATAGATAGATAGATAGATAGATAGATAGATAGATAGATAGATAGATAGATAAAGGGTTCCCACTGGTGGAACGGACGAGGTGGTTCTCCTAAATCTTTAAAAACCCTGTGGTACCTGCACGATTGTTTATAGAAATCCATAGATGGCGCCACAGCATGTAGACTCTTAGCATCACAGACCCTTGGTACTATTACACATGAGCCACATATGATTCTTTGCCATAAGATATATAGATATAAACCGACTGAGCTAGATACATTATGAATAGAGATAGGTAGACAATGAAGATAGATAAATAGATAGATTATTTTAGATTTCTAAAATTTTAGATAATATTTTTATACTGGCACTTGGTGAAAACAGGTGAACAATAACTGAACAGTACTAAAAAAAAACTCTTGGGAGTCATTACTGTCTGAATCATAACACAATAACATGACTTTGTTAAGATAGATAGAAAGAAACAAAGGAAATGAACGCGTCGGAAAGAAAGAAAGAAAGAAAGAAAGAAAGAAAGAAAGAAAGAAAGAAAGAAAGAAAAAGTCTTAGATAGATAGATAGATAGATAGATAGATAGATAGATAGATAGATAATGAGTAGACTGAGATAGATAGATAGATAGATAGATAATGAGTAGACTGAGATAGATAGATGATGAGTAGACTGAGATAGATAGATAGATAGATAGATAATGAGTAGACTGAGATAGATAGATAGATAATGAGTAGACTGAGATAGATAGATAGATGATGAGTAGACTGAGATAGATAGATAGATAGATAGATAGATAGATAGATAATGAGTAGACTGAGATAGATAGATAATGAGTAGACTGAGATAGATAGATAGATAATGAGTAGACTGAGATAGATAGATAATGAGTAGACTGAGATAGATAGATAGATAGATAGATAGATAGATAATGAGTAGACTGAGATAGATAGATAGATAGATAGATAGATAGATAGATAGATAGATAGATAATGAGTAGACTGAGATAGATAGATAGATAGATAGATAGATAATGAGTAGACTGAGATAGATAGATAATGAGTAGACTGAGATAGATAGATAGATAGATAGATAGATAGATAGATAGATTATTTTATATTTCGGAAATTTTAGACAATATTTTCTGTATGGGTGATAATTGCGTATATTTTCGTAATCCAGTCGCTTTACTAATTATCTCTGCTTTACGTAGGTATTTATTCATAATCAGTGCTGACTGAACAAAAGAAGAGGCAGATCAATTATGATTTAGTTACAGCACATATCTGTACTAACTTTAGAAGTCTGAAATAGATAACTTGTTAGATATGAACAGGCTGAGATAGATAGATAGATAGATAGATATGAACAATGAGATAGGTAGATAGATAGATATAAACAGTTAAATAGATAGATATGAAAAGTAAGATAGATATATATGAACATGCTAACAGGCTGACATAGATAGATAGATAGATAGATAGATATGAACAAATTAACAGACAGAGCTAAATAAATAGATAGATAGGTAGAAAGATATATATA
>CAHIKZ030003576.1:1460000-1557500 GCA_903632075.3 Acanthosepion pharaonis | reverse complement strand
TGTGATTTTTGTTCATAGATTATATTTCGCTTTACTTTTTTTCTTAGTTCTGTTTCGTAAGACATTTTATAATTAAACATCTATCATTAAGTTTTACTTATTTTTTTAATGTTATTGTTTACAAACCATTCTTTCTTCTACTTAAAGATTTCAATTAATCTTTGTTTCTGTCCGATGCTTGTATTTTTCTATGATTTTTATTTAAATTTCGTCTCCTCTTCTTCTCCAATTTGATTGAGTTCGCTTCCATATTCTCACCGGTCTGCTCACTGATTCTTTTTTTTTTCTTTCGATTTGTTTATCCAGCGCCGGTTTACCATAGGCTGTTGCCAGTGTTGGTCTGGTTCATCGTTCCATGTCATTCCCATGACTTCACGGAACGTCCTTGCAAATTGACAATGCACACGACCATCAACTTGCCCGTCACATCAGCTAACACAGCCGCGTGACTGGTAGCAAAACAAAGACGGCCATGTTGTTTTTCTATGTGAACTTTAATCAATGTCAATGCTGACGCGTACAAATATCTGACACAAGTAGGAACATCGAAACTAATAAAAGGAAAACGAAGAGAGAAACAGGCGAAACAATTTTAAGTAATTAATCTGATGATTGCTATTGTGATTTTTCAGACAAGTGACAAGATTTTCTATAAGGACTCACACGATGTCAGAATATGCAAGTCAATGTTTTCACAATAAAACTGTCATTAAGGAACTGATTTTCAAAATATATTTACGTTAAATAATTATCTTTCTAATGGTTATAAAGTGGGGGATCGATTTTATTTTGTTATTAAGTAATAAACTGATCCTCGCTAGAATTACTACATTATATCAGATATTACTACACATATCAACGTTTTCAAGATAAAACTGGTATTAACCAATTGATGTTTGGAAAATTTTCAAAATATATTTACATTAAATATTAATCTTTCTAATGGTTATAAAGTAAGGGATCGATTTTCTATTGTTATTAAGTAAGAGACTGATCCCTCTTAGTAATACTAGACTATATCAGATATTATTATGAAAGTTAATGTTTTCAAGATAAAACTAGTATTAACCATTCGATGTTGGGAAGATTTTCAAAATATATTTACGTTAAAAATTGTTTCTACATGGCATAAAGTGGGGGATCGATTTTATATTGTTATTAAGTAATAGACTGATCCCTCCTAGAAATACTATATTATATAGGATATTATTATACAATTCAATGTTTTAATTGGTATCAACCAAACGATGATGGGAAAATTTTCAAAATATATTTACATTAAATATTAAGATAACTTTCTACTTGTCATAAAATAGGGGATCAATTTTATGTTGTTATTAAGTAATGAACTGATCCCTCCATGAGTTACTATAATATATCAGGTATCTTTATAGGCTTATGGCCATATAACATTGAAACTCCGATTCTCGTACTATCGCTGAAGTTAAGCAACGTCGAACCTCGTCAGTACATGAATGGGTGACCGCTTGGGAATAAAAGGTGTTGTAAGCTTTCATGTAATGGATAACGGCTCGGAATTAGAAATCAAAGAACGGAGTTCTAATTCCAATCGGGTTCGTTATATTCATTTAGGAGCAAATATCCTTAAGAAAGGTATGAATGCAATTCTTGTCAGCTCCCAACCATGGGTTAATCAGTAGGTCTTGTGTCAGTAAATCATTATTATCCCACCAAAATTCTGACGATCGAAAAGAATTTTCTGGCTGTAAATAACCTGCAGACGGCTAATAATCTATAAAAAAGAAATGAATCTTCATATTATTAGGCAAGTCAATATTTTCAAAATTGGGATGAATCAATCGATTATGCGAAAACATTCGAGTTTTTTTTAAATATTAATATAAGGTTCTACTTGTCATAAAGTGGGGGATTGATTTTCTGGAAGCTGGAGCTGGTTGATCCTCTCTTTCCAGGCTTGCTAGAGCTCAAAATAATTTACGCGGCCTTATGGGTGATGACTTATTGTTCCCCTCTACAGCCTCTACTCCACAGATGCAATGATGCACGCCTATCGCTATTCTATTTTTCAGATGAATTGCATTTCACCAGTTCAGACCTTTACTAGTAGGACAGACAAGGCAACTTACACGAATTTGAATGACCCTCATTTTCCCTGCTTTTTCTCCTAGAACGACATTTTTTGGGGAACAAACTCCCAAGAGGGTGTTTTCCCGGCCATGAATATTTTAACCTATTCTTACGGTTTACGACCATACAACGTTGAACACCGGTTTGCATACGACCAGCGTCGTTAAGCAACACCGCGCTTGTTCAGTATCTTGATGGGTAACCGCTTGCGAATACCAGGTGTTGTAAGATTGGATGTGCGTGTGATGTAATGGATAACGGCTCGGAATTGTAAATCGGAGAGCCGAGTTCCAATTTCAGTTGGGTTCGTTATATTCAATTACGAAAGGTATGAATTCAAATCTTCTCCCCCAGTTATGGGTTTATCAGTAATACTTGTATTAATAAATCATTATTATCTCTCTAAAAATTTCTTACAATCTAAAATATTTTCTGGCTTTAAATGGGTTCAATTGGTTCATAAACGATAAGAAAGTAATCAATCAATTCTCATTTTTAGTCCATGTAACAAAGTCAAAGGTCAATCGTTGACTACCCTCCTTATCATCATAATGTTCACTTCCAACTCCCTCCACTTTTATTAATATCACACACTTCAAATGAACTTGTAGAGCACAGAATTCAACTCATCTGGACATTTACCATGAAAATAACGATAGAGTAACAATAGACTTGCAACGTTGCATATGTGAGAAATTGATTGCAATGTGGAAAGGACCCCACCTCACAGGATTTCCGTAAAGGGTTTTGAACTCTATCAAAGTGAGGATTGAGCATCTCCAGTCCAGATTTGACAGCAACCTTCCATTTCTGGTCTAATCTGATTCTTTTAAAGATAATTCATAGCAGATGGAGTCAATTACTTCCTGGAGCTATAGAACGAACCGATCATTTCATTTATATATGGCGTCACAACGAAGAGGAGAGTAAAAAAAGAGAGGAAGACAAGATGCGGGAACACAGTGAAGCGCAGGCATAAATTGTAGCATTTGCGTTAAAGATATTTTGACTGCAGCATGATTTTCTTCTCAGTTTATCAAAACGTCATCCAACAGCGTCATTAAAAACAAAAACAAAACAAAAAAAACGCATTTTACATGCTTGGTATAAAAAGTTTGAAATGATGATGAGCCGGTGATTGGTGCATTTATCATTCAATGTAAATAACTGTGCTTCGTTTTTTTCGTTGCGTCGCACTGCGGGAAGCAGGAAGAGAGATGACGAGGCGCCATGTAAATTCAAGATAAGAGTTATATATGAGGAACAAATCTTGTCACCGATTTGAGATATGGAGCTGCGGTAAAGAAAATAACAAAGTAGACTTGACGCCTAAAAAAAGAGGCAGCAAAAATACTAAAAGGTTAAGGAGCAATGTAGCAGAAATCATTTGAAAATGAAATAAAAAATAAAATGGATTATTTCTGAATGCTCGTATACTGACATTGTGTAGCGATGAGTAATCTTTCTTTTTTTTTATTTCAATCTCTTAGAATGGTCAGAATGTGCGGGTTCCGGCCATAAAACCAGAATTCGAATCTCACGTTGGTCGATTTGTCAAAATGGTTGGGCACCTCGATGTAGTGCAATGATTAGCAAACTTGTCTCGCTAGAACAATTATGACTGGGTAGTGAGTTCGATCCTCACTGGGTGCAACATATTTTCGGTCTAGTTCCACATCTGAGCTACGCTTTGAAAATCAATGGGGACTATTTAGGAATTTCATTTAGATAATGAGGTATTTTGGTGGTTGTAGTAATGAATGTGTTGTTTTGGTGGTAGGAATATTTTGTATGATTGAGTCAGTGGTTGTGTCTAGCTAAGATTTAAAAGTAAGACAGATGATGACCGTTCTTTTTCCCCACCCATCTTTTTTAGGCCTTGTGCCACATTTTCTGTATTTTTTACAGAAATAAATATTGGATTTGTGAAACTGGTTACTTTTAAATTTTACTATTTTTTCACCCAATCCAAAGCCCAAGAACCTCTCAAGCTAGAGGGTTCTTTAATGTGGTTGACGCCTCAAAAGCAAATCACCACAGAGATCCTTCCCTGCCCCTCCCCATTAGAATGTCTGACGGTCAACTTCTCGAGAGCACCTCTCTGCGGCTGCTCGGTCTCACGTTGTCTGCTGACCTAAGATGGAACAAATACATTGAGTCAATTGCTTCGTCCACCGCAAGCAAAGTTGGCTCCCTGTGCCGCGGCAGGAAATTTTTCTCCCCGGAATCGATCCTTCAAATCTACAAATCATCCATTCGCCCTTGCATGGAGTATTGCTGCCATATATGGTCTGGAGCCCCTTCTGTTTGCCTCAGGGTTCTTGATAAGATCCAGAGACGGATATGCAGTGCAATTGGACCTGATCTGGCATCTCGTCTGCAGTCGCTCTCTCACAGACGTGCCGTCGCCTTTCTCTGTCTTTTTTACAAATACTTTCATGGTAATTGCTCCGATGAGCTGCTTTCGCTGGTTCCCAGGCTTCATGAATTCAAGCGCCCTACGAGGCTGGCATCCCGCTCTCACCCTTTCACTGTTGAAACTGTTAAATGTAGCCGTCTCTTCTACTCCAATAGCTTCATAACTCGCACCTCTTGCCTATGGAATTCCCTTCCCTTTTTCCCGGTTTCCCTGATAGCTATAATCTACAACTATTCAAATGTAATGTCAATCGACATCTCCAGTTGCCTTGATCTATCTACTATCCTTCTCATCCTTTTCTTTATCACTCATATCAGCTCTCGCTACAAATCCTATGTAACCCCTTGCGTGCTAGTGGATTCCAGCCTTGCTTGGGGGTGAAATGCTTAAATATATATATATATATATATATATATATATATATATATATATATATATATATATAAAAAAGTAACAGGAGTACAAATTATTAAGAAGTGCAAATTATGAAAATATGTAGGAAAGAAAATGATTGCTCCTGGATGCACGGTGAAGTATGGATGCACGGTGAAGTATGGATGCACGGTGAAGTATGGATGCACGGTGGAGTATGGATGCCCGGTGAAGTATGGATGCACGGTGGAGTAAAAGATAGCGGCTCGAATTGAGAAACTGTAAAGTCGAATTCGAATTTCAGTTGAGTTCGTGACATTTATTTGGGGAATGTATGAATACATCTCTTCTCCCCTCTGCTAGGAGTAGGTAGCAGGACAGACTGGATTCTATAGCCTAGGGTAACCGATCCAAGAGAAGGTCCACTCTGAATTCAAAATCTCCAAATATAGGTTGAATTGCCTCACCTACTGGCAATTGTCCAAGTATAGTGAGTACAGTTACACTCCTGAAGACATGGAAATTCAACGAGGGATTCCGAAACAAGTGTGAGAAAGCCTTGGATGTGTATTTAAAAATGTTAAGATTGTAGAGGTCGGTGAATTATCCCCTTAGCAGTCTATTCCATAAAGTTGTTATATACCGTACCTATGAACACTAACAATTTAAAAGAATATATATATATATATATATATATATATATATATATATACAGTGTAACCCGGATATAAGAGACCCGGATATAAGAGAAACCCGGATATAAGAGAGATTTTCGCTGGTCCCAAATTAGAGCCTGTGTTAATGTATATAATGTATATAAAATAGACCAAACCCGGATATAAGAGAAACCCGGATATAAGAGACAACTCTCTTATATCCGGGTTACACTGTATATGATTTAGACAAATGCTTACTGATCGTTCAAGGTAGTTATCACAGATTCGTAGAACGCTAAGCGTTTTTTAAAAGAACTTGTACCTAATGGATATATCCTAATCCCCATAAATATGTTGGACACTATTGCAAGTGGGGGTACTATGCTGTCTAAGTAGTCCACCACTAGAAGTGGTTTACCTATTTCACGCCGCTGGCGAGTATTGTATTTTGATGATGTTATAAAGATTACCATTTCATTTCAAACCACCGTTTTGTTTATTCCTCATTCAGTAACTTTTCTAGGTTACAACAAAAGTATTGTTTCTCGGGAAGAAGGTGTTCGAATGGAACTTCTTCCCTACTAATGGAATACAAAGCGAATGGAGATGATTCGTTGCAGTGCACATGGCATAGCGGGTCTTACGTGTGAATGCCTGAACTGGTAGAACTAATGAATGTAACGCGTCATAACATTTTCCATTGGAATAGCAACAGAATAGTGAAAGGCTTATAGCGTTTATACTGCCAGGAGGATGTTGTAAATAATTCATCACTCACAAGGCCGCGTCGAGTCATAGATTTTTTCCCATGAAATCAGAGTAAAGGTCTGAAAAACAAAAAATATATTTGATATACGTTAATTTTCATACAAGAACGGCTAACATAGAAGAATACTTTATTCTTATTTAAAATCCATTTTATTATTCAAATTATTTTACAAAGCGCTTAGCGTTCTACGAAACTGTAATAACTACATTGAAAGATCAGTATGCATTTGTCTAAACATACATACATTATATATATATATATATATATATATATATATATATATATATATATATATATATATACTTTTAACTTGTTAATAACAAATTACATATTATTGTGACTATGATTAGGAACACCGACATAGATAATTTCGGTCTAAAGTGTTTCGCATTTCATGGCCAGAGATAAAGTCTGTGAGGTGGGGTTTTCAAGGCAGTCACTCAGTATCTGTCTATATTTCTGAGATAAGGTATTATGTACACAATTTAGATTATTCGTACTATGATGTACACTATTTAGATTATTCGTACTATTGTCCTCATCATTGTTGCCATATTTATCACAACGATTCGGCCGTTGTATGCGACGGCCTTCTTCAGGTGGTTGGAATGTCAAACTGAACCCTTTATTCGGCTCGCTGCGGTAGACTATTCTAGTTCCACGTAACATTAGTCATGGCACGTAGAACTAGAACGTTAAGTAGACTGTTAAGGCAGTGGAGAACTTGGAGAGGTGAATTAACAGGAGATAACGGTCGTACTTGGGCTTGCGGGGAGATCTGGATCCCTTTTAGCGGAGTACAACCTGCTCCTCGAGGTAGTCCTAGACCGTCCGCTAGCGATTCTGAACAGGCCGTCCTTCAATGTAGTTCTGATACCGCCCGTCAAATTTGCTAGTCACCCGTCGTAATCGTAAGAGATTCAGGGTCCTCGCTAGGAAAATCTGATCTGTTAGACCGAGATGTCAGGAGTGACGGAAGTTGTCTCCAATTGTCATCTACCTATCTACATGGTGGTTGCTAACTCGTGTCCGAGTACGGCCATTAGTACATATCTTTTTGGAGAACATCTACTGATGTGCTGAACGAATGTGGCTCTTTAGCCTATCAAGGGACCTACACACTCTGGCACAAACAGGGCACTTAAGAGGTCCAAAGGCGGGTGGTACATTATCATGCAATTTAAAATGTCGCAAGAAACCGCTTCTGGACCCGCATATATTACCACAAATATCACATTTCAATTGCTGGGCTTCTACAGTTTTATAGTCAATCGCCACCTTCCGTCAGTGTGTTCTCAAGTGACAAATTAGATCAGTCATCGACAAACTCACTCTACCACAATCTGCACACGTCAGATCGAGCTGCCTACGGGTCTCTTCAGGAAGTTCAACGGGGACGCCTTTATGGACATTTCTTTTAAGCTTTGTGTACCTCTTTTTCTCATTTTCAAAGTGACGCCTTCCACTACTAACAGCCTCATTCCAATTATTGCGATTAGATGCACAATATTCCCCGTGGTCACAAGGAATGTTGTATTTCTTCAGTGCATCCTTGATGCAATCCTTAAAGCGCATCTTTTGTTTGTGAGTTGGACAGGGCATTGTGGACATGAACTTAGGTTGAAAAGGGCGATCAATAACAGAACCGTAGTAAATAAGAAATAGATAATTCAGAAAATGTTTTCTAAAAATTCCGAAGTATATCTATCTATCTATCTATCTATCTATCTATCTATCTATCTTGGCAAGGTTATATTATTGTTATGATTCAGGCATTACTGACTCACGGCAGTTTTTATTTTTATTTAGGACTATGCTGTTACTGCTCGCCTGTTTCTACCGCACATGCGCGTGTGCGCGCGCACGCACACACAAAATAACAAAAAATACAAAAACGAATATACATTATCATACGGATGCCACATAGAAAACAAGAATTACATACATAAAGTAATATTTACGTTTTTTCAGTCAGTTTAAATTTTTTGAGCTTCGAAAGGATGCATAGACAATTATTGTATTCAGAAAGCCATCAATTATACTAACGCTACTAAACCAGTCAAATGTATTTTGATTAAGCCATAAAAATCAAACAAAACATAAATAAAAATACCAGAATTTCTTTTCTTTATTTCCTTCTCTGACGAAGTTTTTATTAAAGTGAAACGTGTAAGATTTATAAACGTTTCGTATTTGTTCTTTATCTTATCATTATGTTGGATAGATATAGATATGGAGAAATAGAGAGAGAGAGAGAGAGAGAGAGAGAGAGAGAGAGAGAGAGAGAAAGACAGACAGAAAAAGAGAAATGGAAAAAAAGAGAGAGAATAAGAGATAGAGAAAGGGAAACAGAGCAAAAGAGAGAAATAGAGAGAGATTGAGAGAGTGAGAGAGTGAAAGAGAAAGAGAGAGAGAAAGAGATAGAGATAGAGAGAAAGTGAGAGAGAAAGAGATAGAGAGAAATCGAGAAAGAGAAAGAGTGAGAGAGAGAAAGAGTGAGAGGGAGAAAGCGAGAAAGAGAAAGAGTGAGAGAGAGAAAGAGAGAGAAAGGTTGAGAGAGAGGATGAGAGAAAGAGAGAGAGAGAAAAAAGAGAGAGATAGAGAAGGAGTGAAAGAAAGTGACAGAAAGAGAAAGGGAAAAGAGATAGAGAAAGCGAGAAAGAGAGAGATAGAGAAGGAGTGAAAGAAAGTGACAGAAAGAGAAAGGGAAAAGAGATAGAGAAAGCGAGAAAGAGAGAAAGACAGAGAAAGAAAGTGATAGAGAAAGAGAGAGAAAGCAAGAGAAAAAGAGAGAATCAAATAAAGAGAGTGAGAGAAAAGACAAAGAGTGTGTGAGAGAGAGAGGATGAAATAAAGAGAAAGAGTGTGAGAGAGAGAGAGAGATACAGTATGGACATAGAAATCAAAACAACATAATTGTCAGTTTCACGCTTTAAGTTATTAACAAATCCTGTTGCGCCAAAAGTAATGCCTTCTATTTCATTATGTTGGTCAAAGACGTCGTAGGCAGAAGTGAGGGATGTGACAACGGGTGTTGAATTTTATTGTCAATAAACCGTCATTCCTTTTGGCTTGTTACATTTCAGCAAAATGGCACACAGAAAACAAATGTCTCTCATTGGATTCTTTGATACGGAAAAATTGCACTCATTGACGCTTATCAACACCTTCTGATGAAAACAATGGACGTGAAAGATGTTCGGTGGTGAGTAATATATTTCAACAATGACCACAGCACGCTAAGATACATTCTGGTCATCCCTTCACAGCTGACATCACCCAAGATGAACGTGCTTGTTCAAAACCAGTGAGAAATGTACAGCCATTGTGGTTGACCATGTGGCGTTTGGTAGATAAATATTTGCTTTACCAACGGTGTCATTGGGCTCCTATTCTGTTGCAATTTATGTGGAAATATATAGAAAACATTACGTTTGGAGTACGACGTATGTGTGCGCATGCGTATAAAAGCGAAAGTAATGGTCAAACCAAGCAAAAACCGTCAGGTGATCAAAGAAAAAAAATTAATAAAAAAGAAAAACCAACAACCAATAACAGAAACAAGGGGAAAGCCAATAGAAGAAAAAGGGGATAAAGAAAAATAAATAGCATAAATTAATAAACCAATATATATATATATATATATATATATATATATATATATATATATATATATATATATATATATATATATATATACATTTAATGAAAAACAGACCACTTTAAGGTACCATTACAATAATTTATTTCACCAAAATCCTTTTTAAAAGACTCCAGATCATCAGGTAACAATTCCAACAACGAAATGAAAGGAAAAATGGGATTAGAAATTGATGGGTAGTGTAATTTTTCTAATTTAACAGGGAGGGTGAGAGTTGTAGTTAACGAGACAAGGTAGAGTATAGGGAGGGGTTAATTTCATATTTCTCTTAAGCATGCTTTATATTGGGGTAGGAGAGTGACTGAAACGTGACATATTTAGATGGTTAACTAAACGGAAATGATATATAGGAATGGGAGGGTAGTGGGGGAAAAGAAAAGGAAAAATGGAAAGGAGAGAGGAGACAGACTACAGTAATACAGATATATCTAAATGAGTGTTACGGCAAAGAGAGCGGGCGAGAGGGAAGTGAATCGAAAGAGGCTGTAATTTTGTTTTAACAAAATTATGTAAAAGATTTCAATGCTTGATAGAAATTTAAATGTCTAAAAAATGATGAATGTTATCAATTTAAACATTTAATTTTTTTATGTGAATAGTTTAGGGACTTAATATAAGTTAACTACTATTTTTATTAGCACATTTAATAAGTTTAAACCTATCAAATTACTATATTGTTATCAAATGCATTCCAACTATAATCAAGATGGAAAAAATTCTAAAAAGATACATAAACACTAATAAGTCCCTCACTGATGAAATTAAAAAAAAATAAAATTAATTATATACTATACTAAATTCCCTACAACCAAACTAGTTATCCAAACAATTCTTCTCCGTCAACTAGGATCTTACAAAGGGCAAACAATGTATATCAATTTAAATGTACTTTAGGAGATTGTATTAAGTATTATATAAAATGTGAGTACGTATGTTGGTTTTACTATGACGATACATACAAAATGATTTAGTTTCATTTGAATAAACATAGTTCAATTTCATAGCATTTAAAAGAACAATCATGCCCACACTCACACTTTAGACAGATATATGCAATTTTTATATATATTATTTATGCGCGGTACTTATTGGAAAGCACTCAGTATCAGTGACAGAGCTAACATATTTAGTTGGATTGATGTGAGTTTGTGACCCTGAGTTTCACGCTATTTGCGATCGTCAGGCAAACTCTGACAATCGCAAATAGCGTGAAACCAGGGTCACAAACTCGCATCAATTCAACTATATATATATATATATATATATATATATATTTAATTTAGTGTATAGGGACAGCAGATCATTATTTAAATATATATAAATATTGTTAAATATAACAGACAACGAATGTCTATTGTTTGATCATGACTTGTTCTAAGCTTCGTATACCTACTACGAGATTAAACAAACGATATATTTCAATATGGATGATCCAAACGGACAGGGATTATCCAGAATACTGTTGACACAAGCAGGCATTGGTCTCAAGGAAGAATGGATGTTGATTTTCTAAGCTAGCTTAGAGGACGCACATGGTTGAAAGTATAGGGGCACTTAATGAGGATCGAACTCACTACCCTGTCGTAATTGTTTTAGCGAGGAAAGCTTGCTAACCATTAGGCTACGTCAAAGTGCTCAGATGAAGAATGAATGGATTTTATACACATTTTAAAAAAGATGAAATCAAACAAAAAAAAAAATTCAAAAATTTGTAGTTTCTCCACAAATTTAATCAGGATATGCAAGATCTTTTTTATTTTTTATCTAACATTGGAAAAATACAATAAATAATTAAACAGACACACCTTGGATGTTTAATTTAATAAAACGTGTTTGACTGAATTCTAATATATAGGTAGATATGTAATTTATTTGTCATTTAATTATTTTAAAATATATTTCTTTGTGTATATGTATGCGTCTAATCATGTATTTGGAAAAGAGAAAGGAGATTGAAACTATATAGGAGAAAGAACGAGAAATGGATGTTGCTATAAAGGCAGGTGAAATAATCATCGAGATTGAGGATTATAGTGAATTTCTGTCGAGCGAGAAGTAAAGAATTGGTGAAGACCGCATTCATAGAAAATCTAATAAGATTGGAAATCGTTCACTGCTCAGGTGAACCAGAAAATGCTCTGATGTATTTTCACACCTTTATTATGTGTTTGATATTCTCTTCAGACTGACACCTTCCAGGTGAGAAAAGATATTCTTGGAATCGGTGATTAAGTTTTTGCTCCAACTACTGGAAGATAAGTGATTTGGATAAAAAGTTTGTAGAATAAAGAGGGAAAAAGAGATGTTGGACGAGAATGGACGAGATTGGACGAGATTGGGAAGAGATAAACAAAAATTAGGGATGAAATAAGAAGGAAGATTAGACAGAAAAAATAAGAGAAAAAAAAGTAAGAGTATAAGAGAGGGGGTAACACATGCGTTAAAAGAAAGATAGAATAAAAATTATAAGAGGGAAGGAAAAAAGAAAGTATGAGAAAAAAGAAAGAAAAATACAAGAAAGAAAGAAATGCCATTTTGCGAACAGAGGAATATGAAATGAAAGAATGTCATCAAAAAGAAAGGAAATGAAGATATAAGAAATGAAAGAAAGGAAGAAGGAAAGAAAACTGGGAAAAATGAATTGAAGAAAGAAAAAAAATGAAAATGTAAGCAAGCAAAAAAGAAAGAAAGAAATTATAAGAAAGAAGTAAAAAGACAGAAAGAAATTAGTATGAATGAGAAGGAAAAAATATAAAAAAGAAATTAACTTATACGAAGAGAGGAAAATGAAAGAAAGTCATCAGAAAGAAAGAAAGAAAAACAGAAAGAAATAAAGAAAGAAAATAAGAAAAATGGAAGAAAATTATATGAACGGAGTAAAAAGAAATAAAGAAAGAAAAAAAAGAACGAAAAATATAGGAAAGAAATGAAATTATACGAAGAGAGGAAAATGAAAGAAAATGATGAGAATGAAAGAAAGAAAATAAAAGTAAACGAACGAATGAAACGGAAACAAAGAAAGAAAAAACATGATAAAAGTAAGTGAACAAACAAGAAAGAAAGGAAGAGAGAAAGAATGAATCAAAACGAAATAGAGAATGAGAGTTTGGGAAGAATGAAAAAGAAAGAAAAAGATAAGAATTGGTTTAAAAGGAAGGAATCTAAAATAAAAGATTAAAACGAAATTCTTAGCAAGAAGAAATAACTCGATGAACTCATGAAGTCAATCAAGCAAAATAATATTGAAATCAAGTGTAAAGAGAGAGAAAAAAACTCTGAACAAAAACCATGTATTTGATTGGTTGTTGCAAAAGAAAAAAATAAAACGGAAGCATTATTGTAAGATACTTTAACGTCTGTAAGGAAATAGCGGTCAAAGTGATTTTGAAAAAAGAAAACCAGAGAAAAAAATATATTGAATGTGACCTACCATGTTACATATTACCGACAAAAAATAAATAAATTGAGCATTTATAGAATGTGGTGAGGAAATCTTTTCGCGCGAAAGGTTTTACACCTTCATGTCGTTGCGTTTTTTTAATCATTTTACCACAAGCAAGGCGATAAAGCCAGTAAAATGGAAAAGGGATTACTGAGAGTGAAAAAAAACGAGAAAGTCTTATTAAGGACAATGAAAGTAAAGAATTCAAGGAGACAGAAGCAGACTCAAGCAAGGCAATAAAGCCGCTAAGACGCAAGACGTTACTGTCTATGAGAAAAACATTATTAAGTAGAGAGGACAATAAAAGAACCGCAGTTAAGGAGACAGAGGATAACGTTTGACATTTCATTTAAATTAGTTGACAGGAAAGCAAGAATCCAGAAGAAAGTTCCACTGCCGAGAAGTGCGAGAAAAAACTATTAGAATAGAAATTATGGTTGTACATCGCTATTTCAACAATAAAATGAAGAAACCTTGTTGCCAATCTAGTATCACGCTTAAATTTCACAAGGTCGTCTTACTATATATATATATATATATATATATTAATCATTTCACACCAAATAAGGTGATAATGTCACTAGGACGCACTGGGTTACGGGGAGGGAAAGAGAATAAGAAGACTTTAGTGCCGACAAAGGACAATAAAGAAACATGATTCAAGAAGACAGATGATGACGATTGACATTACATTTAAACTTTTGAAGAATGTATGTGACAGGGAAACAAGAAGCTGTAAGATAGTCCCATAGGTAAGAAGTGCGAGAAAAGTCACTATTAGAATAGAACTGATGGTTTCATCAAGCCAGTTCAACAGTAATATATATATATATATTAAGACATGTTTACGTTTATACATTCTTTTTAGAGATACAAATATTTAAGTAAATGATCTGTTTATAATAAACAGTATTAAACAACATTTACCGAACGTCCGAGAACTTTTCACAGAAAGTATTCGTCCTCCGACAGGGTTCGAACCTGTAACCTATACGGAACCGTCATTTAGCATTGACGTGTTCGGCTAGCAAGGTCGAATTTACTGTATTTAAACTTCAATCTTCCATGAATCTCTCACGTACATTCATATCTGCTCATGGCGTATCAAATGTAAACAAATGACGTCACACATTATGAAATGGACAAAGTCCGACAATTATTTTAAGACATATATATATATATATATATATATATATATATATCAAATGTAATTTTTTTATCACTTTAAACGTTATTTTTAGTGGCTGTCGGAGTGTGTAAAGATTTCTTGAACATTCAGGTCGGTATGCAAAAAATAAATAAATATCCTCTTTAATAAATAAATGGAGCATCTACTCAAATTCGAGTAACCCCTAAAAATAACATTTAAAGCGATATATATATATATATATATATATATATATATATATATATATTTACCAAACGTATATATACAAATTGCTCCTTATCGCAGGTGCATTTGCAGAGTGATTCACAGATATTGAAGAGACCACCTTCAAGTAATGGATCCGATCAATAAATAAATTCCGTGATTCAAAGTAAAGAAAAATGAAAAAATGCCTTGCTGATTAATGATGCCGACCAAGATGTCTCATGTCTCTGTCATCTTTGGAATCTCATAAAACCCTCAAAGAATCTGTTCTAAAACTGTTTAGGATCTTAGATAAAAAAAAAATGTTTCGTGATAGGTAATTAATGTCCCTCTCACAGTAAGAGAAAAAGAAAGAGAGAGGGAAAAGTAAACCAAGACTTGATTCTTAATTTCAAATCTAAAAATAGAACATTCAGCAACATCAAACCTTGAATTGAAAAATGTTCTCATGTCTCCGAAATAAAATTATAAATGAAATACTGGTAAATTTGACTGATTGTCCATGTCAAATTGTTTTGGATTCTTTAATGCTGAATGTTGAACGGGGTACAATTTTTTACAAAAACTACAATCTAGAATTGGATTGAAAATAGTATTTGCATCTACACCGAATTCATCATAAAAATGCAGGATATGTCGCTTTTAATTACTAAACATTTCAAATAACTCTGGATATGAATCAATTATAATAAATTAAGTCTAGGAGATAAGGGAACTGAATAATGAATAATCAGTGATAGGGGTATTTTCCCCCGACACCATAAGTTGTTACGAAAACAAAAGATTAGCCTAAAAACTCGGGTCGTCTACATGAATAGCCTCATCAAATCGAGATTTTTCATACAGAAATCACGCATGAGGCCAAACACATTACAACTGCACGCAATCACTTTCTCAGATCTAGGATTAAAGTGGCTTCGGGCGAGTGAACCCTGCTTGTACCAGCTGGTTGTGCCATCAGTATAGTTACCAGGTTGCGAGCTGATGCTATCAGGAAGAACATTGATGAAAAAAGGACCAAGGATAGAGCCCTGGGGGTAGACATCTGCCTCGGTACGAACGGATCTAGAAGAGTGGCCGTTCAAGACAACTTCCATTATGCGAATAGATAAGAAAGACTGAATCAGTTCAAGAATTCATCCAGAAATATCATAACTTTTCAACTTGTGAATAAGACCGGAATGAGAAACCTTTCGAGATGTTCAAAGCAACAGTCTGAGCTTCACCATTCTTATTTAAAGCCTGATAATCTCTTTCCGCAATAATCATTAATACAGAGGCAGTTGACCTAGAGAAGCGAAAGCTATATTGCTTATCTGAAAGAAGAGCCCGCGATGTGAGATGCTTAACCAGTTCAGCATTGATTAGGGCCTCTAGTAGATTACCAAAGAGAGGTAAAAGTTTAATAGGCTGATAGATGGAAGGGTCAGACGGTTCACCTGAGTTTTTAAAACCTGATAAGGATTTCTAGCAAGCAGGAAACAGAATACAGCGAGACAATATATACAATCTAGAGGAAACAGAAGCCAATTCGGGGGCACTTTCCTTAAGCACTATTACAGTGATAACATCAGGTCTACATGCAGATTAGAGATGACAGCAAAAACCATGCATATTGCTCAACAGAGACTCAATTCCAAGTTGAAAGTCAGGCAAAAATTCTCCTGATAAGTCAGGAGTAGAGTTTAGAGAGAATTTACGAACGAAACATTCTGCTTTATCAGTAGATGCTAACACCTCAAATCAATTGAAGAGAGGAGGAATGGAAAATTGGGTCTTATTTAATACACTATTACAGAGCCGCCGGTAATCACGATAACCAAAGATTTTAGAAGTTTCATTCTATCAGCAAACATGCAGCCACGAATAGACGTCTGTTGTGATCAGTACTGTCACGCCGGTATAGCCGGAAAAAAAGTGATTCTTGTGGTCTATAGTCATTGTGAATCGTGGAAAACATTGAGCTTTCAACTTGTATTTCCTAGAAAGAACAAAAGCATTTATACCTGTTTTGATCCAAGAAGAAAACTCACTGGCACAATTTTCAGCAGAAAGGTTAAGAATATCGATCTCAGGGGCGTCTTGAAGAAAGTCACGAAGTGAATCCAAATCAGCATGCTCGCAACGGAAGTAGGTCTTGAGAATTGGCGGTTTCTGTCTAATAGATGACTGGAATGATATATCAATAGATACTGCAGCATGATCAGAGTTGCCCAGAGGGCAGAGTTACGAAGCTCGACAAGATAGGTACGGAATCAAATCAAGTAAGGAAGCATATAAGAAAACGGTTAATATTGCAGTTTCATTGTCGTCCGCAATGTAGCATTCAATGATGAAAGAAATTAGATATTATATAGTAGTTCAATTCTATTTTTTGGTTCTAACGGAATTTTCCTGTCTCATAAAACTTTGCTTAGTTTTTAGAAATGCACTTTCTACAGATTAAATGGTTCTCTATATTAATGAATATAGTATTACTAATAAAGCAAATATATAACGACTAATAATACACGTTTAATTACTATACGTTTACTATCGTTTTTAAATCGAACACATTTGTTGTAAAAAACCTGAGCAACGATAATTAACATATGAAGAAAAATTTAAAGGACTTACTAAGATTATGAAGAGGAGGCACGTTGGTGTAATGCGGCTCGGATTGAGTAATCGGAGAGCCGAGTTCGAATTCCAGTCGAATCCATTACATTCACTCACGAGTAGAAGAGAATTCATACCGTGGGAAAGGTATGAATCCTCATCTTCTCCCCCCCCCAGCTATGGGTAAATAGCTGGACAGGCCGGGTTCTATAGCCTTGGATGGCAACTGGTCTACCGCAGAAAGAAATGACAACAGACTGCGGAAAAAAAATCTGCCTCATCAGTCATGTATCAAAGGATACATGATCGCTTAAGACACATAACTGACTGAAGATTATTAACATTAAATAAGCACATTCTAAACGATTTTTTCTTGCTGGGGATGCGTTTATCTGATCTGCTATATTCTGTTCTGAAATAACATAAAATGCATCCGCGTCCTGAGTAAGACGATAAACTACGTCCAACAGCAAGACCTCTGATCTGGAGGCTTCGAAGAACCACATCTTAATTGTTGTTGTTCCCAGGTCCACCCTGACCTGGGGTGGTAGTACCTGTTCGGGTCCCAGTTATGGGCAAGTAGTTAACTCCCAAACTGGGGTCAAAACACTATGAAAGTGAAAAAATATGTTTTAATACCAGACATACTTTGTAAAAAAATTATTACCTGCAATACATTTTTGAAAAGAAAAATATTACTAGCAATAAAATTTTTGTCGGCATTAAATAACCCATTGAAGCTGATATGCCGCAAAACAAAACAAACCAAAACAAATCAACTGAAATAACTAACCAGGCTGCATTCAAATAATCAAGCAAAACTTTTTTTTTTTTAAAATCTTTGACACATTTTCTTTACTTCATGAATAAAAATGACACAAACCTATTCAGTCGGATTCAAGACAGAAGAACGTGCTTAAAGGACAGTATTTCTACTTTCGGGACGTAACATAGTTGACTATCCATACTGTATGAACTGGAGCTTCATGTTACATAAAAAATGGTTTAGTTTTGATTCTGCTTAATAGCTCTTCAACCACTATAGGGTTATTTAAGGGCTGATAAAGGTGTTAAATTGCCCAAAACATACCCCTTCCTAACAAATAGATATGTATTTTATGAAATTAGTATTCCGCAGGCACTTTAACAACAAAGTGGTACACACCATCATTAAAAATCGACAAAGTGTTTTCACACCATCAGTAAAATTTGATCGTATGCTGCTGGCAATTCAAGCAAAATTGTTCCGTAGACAATTTCCTGATCCATATTCTACTGTTTGAAGACTTAATAAGTGTGAACTCATTTGAAATGAACTTTGTGTCAAATTTCCAAAGATCTATCCAGCATTTAAATTCCCCTCATATTTTCTCCGGTGACTGGTTGAAGTGGTTATTTCTTTCCTACTGTATTTTAGATGGGCTTATCCAGATACACCCTTCCATATCTATTGGCATGTAGAGAGAATTTATAGTCAACATATCAATAACCCATTTTTCTCAGCTGAATTTTGATTCATTTAGGAAGTAAATTTGTGCTGTTTCGCTCTTAGAAATTGTGATAACGATAGAACGATTCTTCATTTAATTTGACTACAATATGTTGCATAGGTTTCTTTACAACAGGTCCTATTTTATTTATTTATTCTTTTGTGATTTTCTGTCCCATCGCACTAAAATCCCTACAGCGGCCCATCTAAGCTCCATGTCTCCCAAAGTGGTGTTAAATTGTCCAATACATATCTCTTCTTACTACCTGGATATGCATTTTATGAAACTGGTATTGTTAGGTGTCGTCGACATCTCGCACTTTACTAATTTAATTTCAGATCCGAGAGTGAGAATTAAAAATCTGAAATGAGGAATTTTAGCTGGTTGAGGAATTTCAGTCAAATATAACGATGAAAATACTTAAAAACTCAATAAATAAAGTTGATAAAGATTTATTTACCAAACTTTGGAATGAAAAATAATAAAAAAAAGAATGAGAAATAATATAATGAATGGTTACTTGCTTTACCGAGTAAACATATCTGTTCTAACGGCTTGCCAATCCCTGTTGTAGACACCTAGCCCGTCTTTAGGCACAGTTTCTGCTTCTTCCACACCAACAGATCCAATCTATATTACATTTTTTTAGTCATTTCACACCAAAAAATACGACAATGCCACTAGAACACGAGGGGTTACAGGGAATGAAACAGAATGAGAAGATTTAGCCAGAAGCAATAAATGAATATGTAAATAGCTCAGCCAGTCGTATCCGAGGATTCCATTCTACAGGGGGGTGGGGCTATCCAATCCCTATTGCAGACGCCTGCTGAGGCACATTTATGTTTGTTCAACACCCACAGAGCCCACCTGTGGTTTATACTGCAACTATGCAGTTTCTGTGAAAGAGTGTTATCTAGTGTGATCAGTAGTCTGAACAAGGCTAGCATACTCAAACCCTCAGTCACGATGACTTGTGATCTCGTGTTAGCACAACCACCGACGGCCCCCGGTCTCACACACAAGGATTGGGTCAAACCGTGGTATTGTTTTCAGGCACGTTCCAAAGGTGCCGCACGATGGGATCGTCCGTCCTCCAGACCGATAACATCAAGCAGTGACCTTCCCGACAAATCGACCATGGTGAGATTCGAATGGTCGGAAATCGAACGTTCCAACCATTCGATCACGTGCCCATAACAATAAAGGAATAGGGTTCAAGAAACAGATGATGCTAATTGACGTGTGCATTTAAGCCTTTAAACATTGTAGTTGGCAGGGAAATAAGAAATCGCAAAGGAAATTCCACGATCGAGAATTGTGAAAAAAAAAGACTATTAAAATAGAACTAAAGGCTGCATGTAGCTAGTTCAACAGTAGAACGGTGAGACCTAATTGCCAACCTAGTAAAACGCTTAAATTCAGGCAGTCAAAGTACTAAGGAGGGAATCACATCAGAAAAATAATAAATTATATATATATATATGCAACGTTTACAAATGACTAAGTAAGACTTATTCTTTAGAGGAAATCAAAAAATTTGAATATAGCATACTGTTTACATTGTTTTTCTCAATTTTGTCCCTTACTTTTGGACGATCCTATTTTGAAAATAAATAAATAATTGTTATAATTCTTTTTCTATCCTGTGCAAATGATTCAAATTTTAGTATGTTATTATGGATGATAACGACTACCAGTTGCCAAAATTTCAGCTTTTCACAGTTGTTATTTCTAACAAATATTAGGTTTTAAAATTTTGTCCCTTAGTTTTGGACGCTACTGCATATATATATATATATATATATATATATATATATATATATATATATATATATGTGTGTGTGTGTGTGTGTGCAGGCGCGCGCGAGTATATTCTTATTCAGGACGTGGGCGATCATTGCCCTCCACGACTACTTATCAATTATAACTTACTAATCTTCGTTTTTCTATCCATTCATATCAGTTTGTCAGTCAGATGAACCGTTTTTACCATCAATATATAATGTCAGTGTTAAAGTTTCCAAGCCTTCCTTCCTCGTTACATGCCCCCCCACCTCTCTGATTCTGTCTAAGTGTTCTTTTTTGATTGCATTTTTCTTATATCTTCCTCGTTGCTTACACTGGAGATCGAACAATTTTATTAGCAATGTATCACGAAACCAATAATCCCTCTGTGAAGAGGAAAAACAGCGAATGAACGCAGCAATGCAAGATTGAATCAAAATGATTGAAATGTGATAAAATAAAATATTCTCCCTTAAGCCATTGCTAGCAGATCAGTCACATAAACTGATCATCCTTTTCTGAGGCACTTTCAGGGCGTCGACAGTGATATTTCACATTTCGCTTCCTCATTTAACAATTCCCCTGCCTCGAGGCATCCACCTTTAGGGAATAAGGATAGTGTAATTCTTTAACCTAGAGTCTTAGTCGAAATCAGAATTCTGAAAACAAAGTTGCATTTTAATGGTATTATACTTAGATGGTAATAGCAATGGTAATATTAGCTGTTTCCTTATAAGGAAACTTTCGATAGCCGGCGCCATTCTAGGGTGACATTTATAAAATCTATTAAAAAGATTTTTCAGGCCAATAAATATCTCAAGTCTACTGACTCTTAACGCTCTTTTCTGTGCCGAGATTCAAGAGGGGGGATTTCCTTCCTAACCTTTTGTTTGAAGTACTGTGGAACATCAACATCTTGATTATGTAATTATTTTTTCTTCGACATCCATGTAATATTCATTTTAGTTGTTGCTGGATTTTTTATCTTGAATGACGTCAAGTGATGTGGTTTCTGTTATTTGGTACAGTTTTTTGTTGGTGATTTTGTAGCGCCAGTGCACGTGAACCTGTATATGAATGATATGATCCCTGTTTATAAATTCCAGTTGCATAGGGTCTTTTTAATTTTTTACAAGCTTTCGTCTGTTCCTATAGACATCATCAGGCATGGAAGTAGATTTTGTTCTTGTTTTTACTTCTCAGTAATAAGAGGACAACGAAAATAGAGATGAATCCGAAAAATTAAATTAAAAATTTTAATCATTAACCTCTATATTTGCTTTTTGTATGAATGATTCATGAATTTGTAAATTATAATTGCACCTTTTAATTGAAATTAAAATAACTGATCCAACGTGCAACTCTCGGATAATAAGTGTGACATTACTGTAATTATTGAACAATATAGTTCATTGATTTCTATCTTTTTTGCACTATAATGGTAATGGTAACCTGACCGAATGGTTAGAACTTTCGCTTTCTGACCATGTGTCCCAGGTTCGAATCAACCCATGGTCGATTTATGACTTCTTTATGTTGTCGATCTGGAAGAGGTTGAGCCAAGAAAAATTATATATATATAAGTTTCAAGTTAAGATTTAATATTGAAATTAAACTTGAATACTGCTAAACATTTTCTGTGTCGCAGTTGAATCATATTTTTAAAAATCGAAAAAAGAATTATAATATTAAAAAAAAAATAAATATATATATATATATATATATGCGCAAATGTAAATTTACACATTAACCTAACAGTTCCGCACGCTTACTGTTCTTAAATAATCACGTAAAGTAAAAATTTTAACGCAAACTGAGAACGTATATTCTATTAAAGGAGAAAGTAATTCAATTTTTTTTTAACGGAGAGTAAAAAGATCTTCTTTTCCGGTGGCCATTACTGTACAGTAGAAACTTCGCTTTCAGTTTTATACATTTCTATTGAATTAAAGACTTGAAGCCGATTACGCATGATGTAATGTTATCTTTGACACGTTATAGAACAAGAACATAATTCTTGGCCACATCTTTCTGATACGCACTAAACATAAATATAAATATAAGTAGACCAGCATC
This sequence comes from Acanthosepion pharaonis, assembly GCA_903632075.3. Lineage (NCBI taxonomy): Eukaryota > Metazoa > Mollusca > Cephalopoda > Sepiida > Sepiidae > Acanthosepion > Acanthosepion pharaonis. Next base: position 1,534,748 of record CAHIKZ030003576.1, on the reverse strand, counting down.
AATGAATATACACTATACATACATACATACATATATATATATATATATATATATATATATATATATACATACAAATGAAATGAGAGCGAATCAAATATAAATTCAAACGTTCATAACATTAATATATAAATAGGGCTGAATACTTTAGTAGAGCAATGTTCTTTATTATAGGATATTACATTAGAAAATATGCAACACCCCCCTACATAAATGCACTCATGTTTCAATGCAAATCATTGCATCTCATCAGTATTGAAACATGAGTGCACTATAGTTTTATCAGTTCACATACACACACATGCACACATGCACACACACACACACACACATATATATATATATATATATATATATATATATACTATAGGATATTACTTAAGAAGATGTGTAATACCGCTACATAAATGCACTCCTGTTTCGATGCATATCACCGCATCTCATTAGGCAGTGGTAAATGAGGATTATTACAATTTTTAATATTTACTTACAAACAACCTCTTTTCTCGTGAAAAAAAAAGAAAAAAAATGAGAAGTGCAAGAAAGAAAGGAAGACACAATAAACAGTCTCATCTACAACGAAAAAGAAGAGAGAAAGATAAATATAAGGATAATATAGAAATGTAAAGTATATATATATATATATATATATATATATATATATATATAAGACAATGATACATATATTTTTATATACCAGAACAATGTTAGGAAAGATACTTAGAAAATGGAAAAAGTTTCGAGTAACGCGTTTTATTCTAAATGCATTAATTGCTCACGATAGTGAGCTAGCGATAATTTCGATTAAAAAAATGCCACAATACTTTATAAAAAAAAACGTGATAAAATACAAACAATAAAAACAGACATTAAATAATATTCTCTAGGATGGATATATATATATATATATATATATATATATATATATATATATATATATATATATATATATATATATACAGGGGTTGGACAAAATAATTGGAACAGTTGCAAAATCCACTCCTATATTTCAAAGACCTATTATGTTAAGAACTATAACTAAAATTCGTAATTGCAGGTTATATCTATTGTAAATACGTTTATTTATCTAATTTACCTGTCTTTGTCGTAATTATTTGTAGAATTTAGTAAAAGTTAAGCTAAATGCGTGACCTCTCCGAGTTCGAAAAAGAGCAAATTGTTGGAGCTCACATGGCAGGAGATTAGATCACTAAGGTTGCTGAACTCTTTGGTTTTTCAAGAGATACCATATCAAGAACACTGATGCAATTCGAGAAACAGGGCAAGACCTCTAGCAACCATAGCAATTCGGGCCGAACTTGTAAATCTATTGACAGGGACTGACGTGCATTGAAACGCAATGTAGCAAAAAATCATCGGACAAATGCGGCCAAAGTGACTGCTGAGTTGAATAACAATCTGAATAGTTCAGTTTCTATTAAAACTGGTCACCGTGAGCTCCATTAGGCTGCATATCATGGAAGAGCCGCCGTGAGGAAACCTCTTCTCTCCACTCGCAACATTCAAAAGAGGTTGCAGTAGTGCAGAGATCACATTGCCTGGTCTGCAGACCAATGGAAGCAAGTCATATTCTCAAACAAGTCCAGTTTTTCTCTTTTCCCAACTTCAGGGCGAGTTTGTGTGTGGAGGCAGCCCCAAAAAGCTTACAACCCTGACTGCCTTCTTCCAACAGTGAAGCATGGAGGTGGATCAGTGATAGTTTGGGCCGCCATATCATGGAAATGTCTCAGTCCAATAGTTGCCCTGCATGGTAGAATCAACAGCAAAGATTACCTGGAGATTTTGGGAGATCATGTTCATCCAATGGCCAAGACTTTATTCCCTGATGGTGACTGCATCTTCCAAGACGATAATGCTCCAATACATACCGCTCGAGTGGTTAAGAATTGGTATGAAGAGTATGAAAGTGAGCTAGAACACATGGAGTGGCCGCCCCAATCTCAAGATATCAATATTATTGAACATTTGTGGTGCATTTTGGAGCAAGAAGTTAGGAGCCGCTATCCTCCACCGTCGTGTCGTAAAGAGCTGGAGAAGGTTTTAAAGGAAGAATGACTGAAAATTCCTCGGAATGAAGTCAGAAAGATGTATGATTCCATTCCTAGACGTATTAAAGCTGTCTGTGAGGCTAAAGGAGGACCAACTCCATATTAAATAAATTTTCTTTGAATTTAACAAGTGTTCCAATTATTTTGTCCAACCCCTGTATATATATATATATATATATATATATATATATATAGAAGGGCGTTTATATTGTGAAATCTTATTAAAAATTGTAATTACGTGTTTTAAAAACATTCTTTTATAATTGTAGTTTTCAACAATTACAATTTAGATATTTGAAATCCTTACTCTTATAAACATTTTAGAACTTTTTTGCTCGACTCATAATCAATTTTATTCATTTTTACGCTTAATTAATTTATATAAAGGGCTTCCAGAATTTGAAGTTTTCGTTTTATTATTTTCATGGTGCAGTATAGATGTATTCTCGATTATTGTTTCCTTAAATCTAAAATGAGAACAAGAATGTTCCTTTAAATGTTATGAAATTGAGCTAGAATCGTTCATATGAAGTGTAATTCTATATAAATTAAGTTACCTCCCTTAAATAGTAATAAAGTATTGAATTAACAGCACGTTCATGCTCAGGCACAACATTTATAATTTACATTAATTCTTTGTCTTAGAAATTCACCCCTGGAAACGATCTTGGATGAAACTGAAAGGACTTTGAAAATAAAAGGAATATGAAAAACTACATCATCTTTCTCAATCAATTTTCTCCTAACTCTAACAAGTTAATACGGGAATACGAGTTTATTAAAATAAAAATAAAATGTTTGGTTGAATAATCTAGACATATTATGTCTATATGTCTAAATTATTCAACTAAAGATACTTGAATAGATATATATATATATATATGTATATATACGATTCTTATTTCCAACCTTATTTTTAAACTTAAATGCTAATCTGGGCCTGCCTAATTCAAATCCAAAATTAAAGTAAAATTCATTTAAATACTTTAACAATAATAATAATTCACCCCTAAAATAAAAAATCTCGCGATAAACAGAAATATTAAAGAAGCTGTGTTAACCCCCAAAATGAGTCTGACGAATGCGGAATGTGTATGAAATGTCGCGAAAGAATTATATATATATATATGATTCCATCGCGACACAGAATATTATAGTTGAATTGGTATTTTCAAACTTAATTTCAATATTAAATTTAACTATTGGGCAGCAGTTTGTTTAATTTCTATCGAATAAATTTTAACTAAATTAAACTTGGCAGTTTGGAATCCAAAACAACGCTTGAGGATGAAACTTCTATCGAATAATATATATATTATATATATATAAATATATATATATGAATATATATATATATTCTACATGTTTCATTAAATAGTATTTTGAATACATACCAGTTTCAAAACATAGTAATTTCTGTGTCATGATGGAATCATATTCTTAAAAAATAATTATAATATATATATATATATATATATATATATATATATATATATATATATATATATATATATTCATACATGTTTCATTAAATAGTATTTTGAATACTGCTGACCAGTTTCAAAACATAGTAATTTCTGTGTCATGATGGAATCATATTCTTAAAAAAATTATAATTATATATATATATATATATATATATATATATATATATATATATATATATATATATATATATTAAATAGTATTTTTGAATACATGTTTTTCAAAACATTAAATAGTATATGATGGAATCATATTTGTCTATTTTATAATATATATATATATATATATATTTTTATATATATATATATATATCTAATATATATTCATTGTTTCATTAAATGATAGACATTATCATTTAAAATTTTTCCTATAACGTCTAAAGAAAATTATCATTAAACTATTGAAAATCCATATTTTTTTTTTAATCCAATCTAAGCTTTCGGCTTACATAAGTCATTATCAAAGATGACAATTACTATATTAAGCAATACACGGACAAGAATGTGATGATAGTCTGTTTCTGTTTATATGGATGATTTCCAAGCAACGATAAACACGTGCATATAAGACGCTGGAAGCGAAAATCGCACCGCAGCCCATGACGTTGCACATGACCACGCAAGAGTAAATTCGAGAAGTGTTAAGTATGGGAAGCCGTTGGTATAAACCAATGGCTTCTGTTACCAATTATAGACATTTAAGAATATTTGTGAAGATTTCATAGTTTATTTTGTTTAGGTTAGGTTTCAACTGTTTTATGTATATAGCCTCAAGAATTTTTGTTTTTTGTTTATTGTTTTCATTTTTAAGTATTTTCGACGAGGATTTTACGGAATTGTGTGTGCAGCCAGGCATGTTGTTTTAAATGCCTAAAAATGTTTGAGTTATCATTCAAATGTAGTGTCAAGCGTCGTGAAAGCGAGTTTGTGGTGTGACCAACATAAATATTATTTAATTCGTTGGAGATACAATCTCCCAAAAGGCACTTAAATTTGTAAACTATGTTGGTTTTTTTGCAAATCGCTAACCAGGGGAGAAGAATTATTGCGAAGAATTAAGTTGGATATACTAAATTTAGTGTAGTATATGATTAACTTAATTTTTTGCTAGGATCTGTTGTTGATATATTAATATTTACTAAATTTTTTAGTATATTTTCATCTTGTTTATAATTAGTATGCATTTGATTGCGATATAAGAGATTAATATGTTTGAGATTAGTAGAAGCAGTATTATGTACTATTTGCTTAGTATTGAGATTTCTAAGAAAGCATTTTATTTGTTCATCAACTATAGAGTTTGGAAAGCTATTATTAATAAGGATTTGTTTTATATTCTTTAGTTCATTGTAAAAATGTGTTTTGTGGATGAATTAGTTTCTGCACGATGTATTAGATTCTTTATAAGTGGTATTTTGTAGTAATATTGGCATTCGCTCTTGTAGTTAAGTGTACATGAATTTTGCTTGTAGGTTTCTTGTATGGCGAAATAGTAAATATATATATATATATATATATATATATATATATATATATATATATATAGATAGATAGATAGATAGATAAATTGTTTCAATTTTATATTTGTAATTTCACACATGCGACTTATTTATTTGGCTCAGGTAAGCTCAGATAAGCTGAAAAGCAACCTTTCTTGTGTCAACATTCTATTTAAAAACTTTGAAGAAGTAGCTATGAAGAGATCAGAATATCATTCTAGCTGCCATTCAGGAATAATGCATCATCAAGAAGCAAGCATCAGCCGACTGCGTGAAACACGAAAGCAAAATAAGACATCTAACAGTGTTCCTGCTGCACTTGCATACATTTTATTCTCCTGTACTGTTTGTGGTCTTTTGCACAATTCTCGAGCCGGTCTCAAAAGTCATGCCCGTCATATGCATGCAGATAATTACTTCGGGGTCATCGGAACCTCTTACCTCTAACTCGATGGGAGAGTTCATCATCATATATATATATATATATATATATATATATATGTGTGTGTGTGTGTGTGTGTGTGTGTGTGTGTGTGTGTATGTGTGTGTGTGTGTGTGTTGGTATAATAAGAAAGAACTGTTAGATTGATGATCAGAAGTTCTTTATTATTTTTGTTTTTATTTAAAAAAAAACAAAACAGTGCTCGTTACAGAAGCAGAACTTAGAGTAAAACATTCCGTAGTATTATTCCACAACATCGCTTGAGGATGAAACTGCCACCCAATAGTTAAGGTTTAGTATTGAAATTAAACTTCAATACCAGTTTCGAAACATAGTACTTTCTGCGTCACGATGGAATCATTTTTTTTTTAGAAAAGAATTATAATCTAGGCTCTACTTCTGTATCGAGCACTGTTTTTTTTTTTTTTTTTTTTTTTTTTAAATAAAAACAAAAATACTAAAGAACTCCGGATAATCAATCTAACATTTCTTTCCTATTATATCAATATACACACACACATATGTGTGTGTGTGTGTGTGTGTGTGTGTGTGTTTGTTGCGTGTAAATGGATGTCCAATTTGCCGCCATCTGACAACATCTTTTCTTGATCAAAAATTAAAATGTAATCGGCATCTTGATCCTTGTTATCCTTTCCTCAAACATCCTTGTTTACTCTTACTTTCACTCTCTGTAACCCCTTGCGAGTTAGTCGACTCTCGCCTTGCTTAATGCTTAATAAATAAATAAATAAAATAACATCTACATTTTCTTCCTGGAAATGACTGTCCGGGTAGTAGGCGAAAATTTGAGAGCAGACAATAAGACCGATTAAAAACTAGACTTGAACCAACCATTCATTCACATGTACGTACGACTGAATAGTGAGTTTGATCCTCACTGGGTGTCCTATACTTTAGGCCTTGTGCCACATCTAACCAACGCTTAGAAAACCATTGTATGAAAACATGAGAAACTACGTAAAGAATTAAAACAAAGTCTTGTCAGTCGTTTTCAATTTGTGATCGATTTTGTTTTCAACACTTTTTACCTGACAAGATATGATCATTACATAGAGCTGGCTTTCTGCTGACGTAGCAAATATAGAATGTTAATTTACGTTCAACTTGATAAATAAATCTCCATAATTATACATTGGGGAATAGAATATCATTTGTTTAATATTCAGAATGTATTCGACATGATCAAGAGAATGTTGAGTAACATAGTTTTGAATCTTATATGTACAATGTGAATGGAAATTTACTTAAATAATGGCAACGTTGTTTTTTTTCAATTGTTTGTAAATTAGTCGTATCAATAATAACAGAATTGCAACGTCTTTTCGAAATACTGCATCAAGAAGAGAGCTTTTGATTTCGTGATCTGCAATTCTAACCTCAAGCGTCGAACTCTGTCCACTAGCGTTGATATTAAATAGTTCGTTTCATTTTTGTCAATTTTAATTTCTCTTTCCTTCCATAAAATATTTTGGAATAAATTTCACTTATTCACTCTCTTACTTCTATCTTTCGTTTTCATTCATTCTTTTTCCAATATTTTCTTTCTTTCTTTCTTTCTTTCTTTTCTTTCTTTCTTTCTTTCTTTCTTTCTTTCTTTCGTTTTAATTTCTTTCTTTGTTTCGCTTTTCTTCTTTCTTCACCTAATATTTTTTTCTTTCGTTTTAATATCTTTCTTTCGTTTACATTCTTCTCTCTCTAAATAAATTTCTTTCTTTTTTAATTTTAATTTTAATTTCTTTCTTTCTTTTGTTTTCCTTCTTTCTTCACCGAATATTTTTTCTTTCTTTCATTCGTTTTAATATCTTTCTCTCTTTAGTTTCCATTCCTTCTTCTCTCAATATTTCTTTCTTTCTTTCTTTCTTTCTTTCTTTCTTTCTTTCTTTCTTTCTTTCTTTCTTTCTTTCGTTTTAATTTCTTTTTTCTTTCATTTTAATATCTTTCTTTCTTTCGCTTTCATTTTTTTCTACCAATATTTTCTTTCTTTCCTTCGTTTCAATGTCCATCTTTCTTTCGTTTCCTCTTCTTTTTCCAATAATTTCTTTCTTTTTGATCTATTCTTCTGTTGTTTCTCTTCTTTTGTTTTCCTTTCTTTTTTGAATCGTCCTTATAGTTTTCTTTCATTCTTTCGTTTCAGTTCATTCTTCAAACGCTCCACATCGTTCTAATAAATTCTTTCTTACTTTCTTTTTGTTTTAATTCATTCTTCTAGAGTTTCCTTCTTTCTTTTTTCTCTTTCTTGTTAATTTTTTCTTCTTTCGTTTTAATTTCTTGTTTTCTTTCTTGCTTTCTCTCTCATTATTTTATTTTTTTTCTTTCCTCTCTTTTGTTATTTAGTAAGCTTGCTCTCCCAATTTCTTCGATTTTTCCCATAACACAAAATGATGGACTAAATGATTTGTTGCATTTAGTCGCTTTATTAAAAGCCTTTGGGACATACAAAACTTTATAGAGTCTCAGTGGTATATTAATGACGTCATTCAATGACGTCATCGGCGCAAGTTTAGGCGAAGGTCAAATCAGACTCCACTTTCAAGTGTAAATGAAATTCGATCGGAATGAACTCGTCCTCAACCACCTTTTCCTATCCCCCTCGATGTTTGACCTCCCCCTATCTCTTATCTTTCATTTACTGTGATTTTTCTGTTTTACTGTGTTTTCCCTCTTTCTTCTTTTTCTTTTTCAAAATCGTCTGCATTCCATCATATTTTCACCCCGTTTTCACAATTTTCTTCATTTTTTTACTTCCTCATCTTCATATCTTCTCCTTTCTTTGTCTTCTCTTTATCTCTTTTTCTTTCTTTTCTTTCCTCTCACTTTCTCCCCCTCCCTTTAATTCTTTCCATTTCCTCGTTTTCTTCTTATTCCACGCTTCTCTCTAAATGCTGACCCCATTTCTCTTCTGTTCACTTTTTAAATAGTCTCCTATCAATACATTTCGTCTGGAATTTCAAGACGAATTTTTATCATCATTCTATTGCATTTTTTTTTCTCCGGCAACTATCTTAGCTGCGTCTTTTCGACAAATAATTTTCGGCCGATTGGAATTCCTGTTTTCCCCAGATAATTTCTCCATCCAGTAAATTTTATTTTTCCTTCTGACCGTCACTGATCCATTAATACACCCAATTACGTGAATAGGAAACAGATAGATATGACCAATCATAGATCGATAGATAGAGAGAAAGAAAAACACACATACGCCCCCCCTACACAGACATAGACGCACACGCAAACACACACACACACACACACACACACACACACACACACACACACACATATATATATATGTATATACATATTAATATATTTATTGTTATATGTTATTTATATAGACACACATATTTAAGTAAATGTTCCTACGAAGAAAAATTCTGGTTAGCAAGGTCGAATTACTGCTTTTAAAACCAGATGCTTCCATCGTAGCTAAATGTTATAGCACGTGACGCATATTTTCTATGAAATTTTTCGGGCATTCAGGCCGGTAAATTCTGTTAATATTGTTTATTATAAACAGAGTATTTACTGAAACATTTGTGTAGATATAAATAACGTATAACAATAAATATATGAAAATAATTGTAGGACTTAGTCCATTTCATAACTACGGATAGTTTATCCATAACAAGACTTAACGCTTTATTCAATTTTTATTGTTGTCCGTTGCCTCTTACACACACACACAGACACACAAACACAGACACACACACGCACACGCACGCACACACACACACAAACACACACACACACACACACACACACACACACATATATATATATATATATATATATATATATATATATATTCAGCATATTCTTATTCAAACAGGTTTGGTTAAATAATTTAGAGAAATTCATAAAAACACATATATATACTCACAGTAAACTTAGCCCCCTTAAGATGGTCTCAGATGAGATTGAAAGTAATTGGGAAAATAAAAACTATTCGAAAGAAAATTTTGGTATTTTTCTTACTTAATTTTCTAAGTCTACCCAAAAGTTAATCCGCGAACTTGAAAGGACCACAACGAAAACTAATCGACATGATATGTCTAAATTATTTAACCAAAATTGTTAATATATATATATATATATATATATATATATATATATATATATAAACATATATATATAATATTTCACTTACTTTATTTTAATGATGTCAGTTATTATTATTATTATTATTATTATTATTATTATTATTTCCTTTGATTTCTGGCGTTTACACATTTCTTTCCGGTTCCCGCCCAGGGACCTAAGGTTAGAAATGGCATCACGACACTTTCCACTGACAAAAAAAAATATTACATAGATAAAGCCCTTCGTAAAGTGTGGGCTGTACTTGTCAGAAAATTTTTTTCTATCTACTTGAGGCATGGACTTCCAGGAATCCATTCAATTAGTCTACTGCAATCTTTTCCAACCAGTCCTAGGGCTCCAACTACAACAGGGATTGTTGATGTTCCCATATGCCACATTTTCGAGATTTCTATTTCAAGGTCCTTGTATTTTGACAGCTTTTTGAATATCTTCAAAGATATATTGCAGTCAGCAGGGACTGCCATATCAATAAGGAGGCACCGCTTTTGTTTGTGGTCTTTAATAACAATATCTGGGCGGTTGGCTTTGATTGTTCTGTCAGTGTGTATTTTGTAGTCCCATAGAATTGTAACAGGTCCTATCTCCGTAACCGGGTCTGGGTGGGGTTCATACCAGTTATTATTATTATTATTATTATCAATTTGATGATGATTGTTTCGCTGTCGAAAATGACATGAATATCAGAAAATTCAATTTATTTATTTTAAATCTGATTACTCCGGCCGTTACCATGTATTTTACCTTGTTCAGTCTTTAAAGAAAAATCATTTTTAGGTCATCTTATCGGCTCATGTTTAATTCTTCCTCTTTCCTTTTCTTTTCTTTCCCTCCGTCTCTCACTAGATCATTCTCTCTCCCCTCCCCCTCTCTCTTCCTATCTCTCTTCCCTCATCAATGTTTTAAAACCTTATATTGAAATATTTATGTTTCTTTCTTCCACTTTTAATATTAAAATTTTTCCCATTTCATTTTTTATTTTTCCTTTCCATTTTCCTTTCGTCTGGATTAATTGACTCCATTTTTATAAAAAAAAACTTCGGTCTGAAGAGATGAATATTTGTATATTCATAAAATAAATTGCAACCAAATGCTGCGTTAAAAACGGCTGATAAGGTAATGCAATTGAGTTTTTTATTTACTTTTTCTTGTGTTCGTACAAGTGTTTTCTTCTATGAACACAAAGTGTGTAAAAACTGTCCAAAATTTTGTCTGAGCGCTTTTGGCTATTCTTTTAGAAATAATTAATGGTGATTATTATTTTTTCATTTTTAACTAAATATGTATTATTTTATGTATGTATCTGTAGTTATAGGAATGTTTTATTTTCTGGACACGATCATCACATTGCGACCGTGTTCATAGTTAATGTTATTGAATGTTGGCATTTCCTTTTTTATTATTAGGGCTTTTATATTTTTTAATATTTTTTATTACAACTTACTGTTTTCAAATATCCATTTTAAATAATTTCTTCCATAGCGTATAATTTTTTAGGGGATTGTATCAATTGGAAAAGGACAGATTAAATTTACTCCGACTTAAAGTCGGCGAAAATCAAAGAAAGTTGCGGCCTTAATTCGTCGACTAAAGGGTTGGCGTAAGGATTATGCTTGATGTAGTGTCGAGGAAATATGATATCAGTTAACTATTCCTACCTCAATTATCAGTGATTTGATAAACAGATCTGAAGACTAAGAATCAATGACAGCAGTATTGAGATTTAAAAGCAAAATACAACCTCTTTTTGCGAGAAAAAGTAGAAAGAAGAAAGAAAGAAAAGGGAGGAGGTGGTTATAGGGTTTGTGGGCTTTACTTAGATCAACCAATCAAAATGATCTACGTTAAATTTAAAGTACGGGAAGAAGCAGCAATTAAGAAACTACTTTTCATAAATGGGTTAGGACCCGCAGATTTAGAATCAATGACATCAATCAGGTGCCAAACACGAGCGGATGCAAATGGCTACAATACTGTACATCAGACAATGTTATTTCCTAGGGAAAGTTCTACACGTTAAAATTATTCACTGTTTTTTAAAGAGGCTGTTTAACAACAAAGTAAATAATATCGGATAAAAAGATTAAGTGACTTCACAGAAACTTCATATATATATATATATATATATATATATAGATAATCGGTGATTTAAATTCTTTAAAATTTCTGCTTTTAACTAATATAGTCGCTAAAAATTATTTCGATGAATTTCTCAGGCTTTCATAAAATTAAGTAAGGGGAAGAAACACATGTAAAATAAAAATATATATATATTTTACCAAGATTTTCTAATAAAATATTTCCAAAATAATTTAATTCGTTTGTGAATAAGTCCTGCAAATTTAATTAAAATCCGACAATTTTATTAATTTTGCATGAATTTCCAAATTAATGTGTCTGTCCGTGTATATGACAAACTTACAATTTTTTCAAATTTCTAACAAATATACATTTTCTTCATTTGCTTAAATAATTCGTTATAGGTTCAAGAAATCTAATTAAACAGTCGCAGAAACGAAACGCCAAGAACTCTTACAGTGGGTAGTTTTGTTTACAATGATTTTCATCCTGCACAAGGCCTGTGGGCCAATCAAGGTAGAGGGTTGCAGAGTAAGAGGCACAGCTTAAGTGGATATGTGTCGAAGATAATAGTTAACCCTAGACTTGAAGCAACATATATGTGGTTCTACGCTGAGAATTCCATGGATTATACATGTGAACAAGGAAGTTTTTAGAGAAGAGTAATGTATTTTGTTGATGTTATAAAGATTATCATTTCCAATTTCAACCTTCGTTTTGGATATTCATCATTCAGCAACCTTTTCTCGGTTAAGCATAAATAATGATAGCATAATAATAAATACTGTAAATAATGATAGCATAATAATAAATAATGTAAATAATGATAGGGTAATAATAAATAATGTAAATAATAATAACGTAATAATAAATGATGTAAATAATGGTAGCGTAATATTATAATTGTGCAGAGTAATAAAAATATAAGACCGTATCTAGGATTCGTATCATTATAATTTCTTCAGCTCTGGGTTCGTCAGTTACAGTCGGCCTTTTGTTATGGGGCCGTGTCCCCCTTTCAAACGTGGATCCTCACACTTGTATACGATATCCAGTCAAGACAGAGCCAGTTCTTCTCTCTAATGGGTGTTTATATATCGTCCTGTCCCACACGGATATCCTTGTGTCAGTTTGGCCCATCATTTGTAGCGGCAGTCTCTGGAACCGGGTGAATCCTCATATGAACCCTTCCCTGAAAAACACTGGGTGTAGAATCTGTTCTGGAGTTGTCTGCAGTGAGCCAAGTACATATTACGATTGACTACTTTTCATCTTATAAAAAAACTAGTCACCAAAAATTTAGTAACAAACTGCCTACAATGTTTGACTAAACTGAATGAATTTTGTTAACTGTAAGATAATTAGTAAGTTAAAGATAAAAAAAAGGTCAAGGAGTAAAGTGCTGAGAATCATTTAAAAGCCATTCCGCTAGATTGTTCTGATCCTCAAGACGTAATCTGTCTAGTCAGGCGTCTAAGCATTATAATTTCAGACGAAACTGCTTAAAAGTTTTCTCAAGGCCACATTCCCCTCCCTGATCAGTGTCGTAGACTAGAGAAATCGTTTAATCACATGAAATATGTTTATCAATTCCGCGTTTTTATCGAGAGTTCAACAGACAAGCGAGCTGTTGGCAAAGTGCCACAAACAGAACTGGAACTCGCTTTCGTTATTAGCATACTTACCGTGTTGCGTCTAGGGGTGAGCAGCTGCTGATGACCGGTGATTTTACGAATGTCTATTTCCTTCGGTATTTACTCGAAGACTCCCGACAAGGCGGGATGTAGCACAAGGCTGGTTTTTAACGTGGGGCGTTCCGAACTCGGGCAAAAATTCTCCATAGCCCCTGTATAAAAAGGGGTCGGGTTTATCTACCTCCCCAGACGAGACTCTGCCCTTCGGCAGAGCCTCGTCTGGGTTCTTCTCGGCCCGGAGGCAGAGAGGTCGACAAGAAGTTCTGTTCAACTTCCAAATGCCTATTTCCTTCATGTTTATTCTCGAAGACGTTCTGTACTTAAAATGTCAGCCAGAATAATATGATTTTAACAGACTATTGCCACCACGTGTGTTAATATCGAACCAAAGAAGAAAAGTTTTTTTTTATTATTTTAAAACCAGGGTAATCTCGAGATATGTATGTTTTGATAACGGTTTTCTATTTGATATTAAACTATTGTTCACGCAATACACGGCCCAAGAGCCACTCAAAGTAGAGGGTTACTGAATGGGATTATTGTAAGGGCGTAAGGAGAGGAAGTAAGAAGTGCATGTTATGGGAATATGTATGATGGATAACAGATGACACTAGAATGTAGTGATATGGAAATCATCCTCTCGAGAGACTGTCTTGCAAATTAAAAATTCTGAGGATGAAGTCTCCATCTTACCAATGGAATGCGAAATAAAGGGTCATAGGGCGACTATGTATTCGGGTCTTGGCGGATCTTAGCTGTGAAGGTCTGAACTGGTGAGACTAAGGTATGTAGTTTGTCTGATTTTCTATGTCTTATTTGGAGTAGTTTCCTGTTGCATTCTCCAGACTTTTGTATTTGTAATAGTCCTTCTTCTAGATTGTCTGCCACCCAAGGGTGGGAATCTCTGTCTACCCTTCTTTTATACCCATGTTCTTTTGTAAAATACAAGTGCCGTCTGAAATAGTCATGCCGGTGGTTATTTTCCACCGTTCAACAAAATGAAGTGGGGAAAGTCTTTATTCGTGGAGCAAAATAATCACTGCGTAGATAGTTATATGCACGATGACAGAGAGTGAGAAAATGAGAGATAGAAAAAAGAGAGAGGGAGAGAGAGAAAGAAAGAAAGAGAGAGAGAGAGAGAGCGAATCCTCTGTGGTGGGTTTTTATATATCTGCCTGTCATACGGTTTTTCCTACGCGTACAAGCAAGGGTCAGCTGGGTGTACCAAGTATTCACAAGTTGCGGCAGCCACTGACATAAGAGGAATTGCGAATCTCCATGTACACGTCTCCATGCATTGAACTCGTACACCACATTGGTTCTTCGAAAGCTTAGACAGGGCAACTGCATTGGTATGCGTCACAAGCTGACTGAAGATTCATATCAAAATATCTAACACTAAGGAATGCTGATCGTCTGAACATTTGCAATGAAAATAGCAACAGTGTAGTAACAGGCTAACAAATGTTTTGTCCGTGGAAAAATGGCTGTCGGGTGGAAGATAATTTATTGCCTACAAGACCTGGTAAAAGCTTCTCTGTCAAGACTGGAAAATGAAGATTGGGTAACACCAGACCAGTTACGGCTGCAATATGACATTTCCAACTTGTAAAGAAAGAGCATGGCAGGAGGAGTCAGTTACTATCTGGTGCGGCAAACGATATCGACCATCTCTTCAGCATTTTTAGCAAGAGATGAGGATGTTTCAACAAGGCATGACGGGTCTTAGCTATAAATGTCTGAATTGGTAGAACTAAGAAATGTAGCGTGTAAGTAGATTTTCTAATGGATGTCAGTAATCAGTTATCTTTCCCGCTCCAATTCTCCACCGCTTTAACCAGGTATTGAACACACACACTTTGGGTCCTGTCACTGGATCTAACTATTTGCTGCTACAATTATTATTATCATCACTCGCTCACCCAGTCATTACTACCGCACCACAATTACCATTGCCGTATTAGTCCTCAATTACTACGGCACCACAATTACCATTATATGCACACACACACACACACACACACACACACACACACACACACACACACACACACATATATATATATATATTATATGAAATGGATTAAATCTGACAAATATTTTAATATATTTTCTGTCTATACGTTTTTTATGGATACACATATTTGAATAAATGTATTTTTTAAAAATTAAACAGTATTAATTACATTTAATAGTCTCAATGATCGAGAAATTTCGCAGAAAATACGTGTCCTTCCACGGGAATCGAATCTGTATCCTATATTCTTGTAGTTAATTTAAATGTTTTTATGCAATTGGTTTAATGTTTTCTTTTAACGTAATTGTATATTCATGTAATTCAATTTTTTCAATACACCTAGTTGTCATTTGTTTTATATATATTTTTGTGTAATCATTTTTTATTGAGTCCCTCATGATTGTTGCAGGATAAATTTTTCAGGAGATATGTTTCTACCTAAATAAACTAACACCTCGTAGCAATTTGCAATGTTATGAGAGGAATCGTGAGCAATCCACAATTGTTACCGTGTTACAGGTAAATGGTACTAATACTCACAGAGTTCGTATCACTTTCACGTTCACGTTATTTGATTGGATGAAAAATTTAGCCGGTTATTTCCAGTTATTCGTTCAACCTAACTATGTCGCGACTATACATTCTTTCTTTTTGCGCCGTGTCCTTTCATGACTTAGGCGATCATGGCTCTCCACTTCACCCTATCCCTTGTAGCTCTCAATAAGTTTCGTTCCTCTGCCATCTCCTCCAGACCACGTTCTGTCATCCACTTGCTTAAGCCCGCCAGGTATGTCATGCATTGCTCTCCCTTGTCTCTCTTTCCTCTATTCGACCCATGAGTATCAGATTCTCCAGGCTTTCCTTTCTCATTACGTGTCCCATAAATTTCAGCTGCCTATTTCTGATGTTAAGTATAAGGCTCCTCCTTGTTTGTATCCTCTCTAAGACTTCAACGTTGCTCACACTCTCGGTCCATGATATCCTCAGCATCCTTCTGTAGAACCACATCTCCGTCGCCTCGAGTCTCTTCTCCATCTTTGAGGAGAGTGTCAAGCATTCGCTACCGTAAAGGAGGACAGATGTCACGTTAACGTCGTTTAATTGGTTGAGTAATAATAGTCTCATACTTAACCAGCCTCTTTCGTTTTATTGACCATATTTTATCCTATAAATTGCAGCAATAAACACACACCCACCAACCTTAATCGAAAATGTTGCGTGTTATCGACGCAAAATAACTTCTCACAGAAATCTTGGCGGTATCTTATAATTCAGAAGAGATAGTCAGTTTTGACACTATTCAATGTGTTTGAAAAATGGGAGGATATCGATTACTAAAAAAGCAAGTATCGATCAGTTAAGTGTAAAGTCAAAATGTCTTGTTGAGTTGGGCAAGGAATTGAAATAGCGAAGACGAAATCAATTTCACATTGGAAGTTTTTCGTTTTCACTTTTGAAACAGTTTTTTTTTATTCCTGTTTAAATAACGCACAACGATACGCGGGTGTAAATCAAGTTGCAAGCAAATAGAAAACTAAATGACTAGCTAGCTTAGATAGATAGGAACGGACTGAGATACATAGATAGAAAGTTAAGGAAGGAAAAGACACATGAGATACATGCAGGCAGATAGATTAAAATAAATATGTAGTTATTCTTGAGTAGGAGTTATTTAAACTCAAAATTAAATTATATCATCTAGATATGTGTGTGAAAAATCTATACATAAATAAAGTATAGTGTACGAATTGTTGCCATTATATATTTTTAATTTCGCGCATGCGCGTTGTTTGTTTTTATTTTGTCGATTGTATAGTATAGTGGGGTTAGTTGGTCACCGTCTGTAAGAAAAAGAGTACCATAACACGATTCATACCGTCAAAAATTTGGGAACTGCATGCTGAACTGCTTGGCATTCGCACCGGAAGCTCCAATAGAAACATTTCAGAGTGCAGACGACACAGAAAGAGTTGGATGAGTCTAATGACGATTACGAAGGTGTTTGGAGTGATCACACGTGATGGCGACGTTATGCCTCCATTCATCTTCCCCCAGCAAGTAGGACTACATCAAATTGAATTGAGGAGGTAGTGCTGCTCTGAGTCAAGAGTGTGGCCGCTGGGAAACCCTATGTCTGGCAACAGGACTCTGCACCATGCCACACAAGCAGGAGAACCCAGTCATGGCTATCAGACAATTTCTGCGATCACATCACCCTTTACATCTGACCACATAACTCCCTAGATTGCAACCTCCTTGTTTATTATGTGTGGGGTGAAGTTGAGCAAGAGACCAACAAAACTTCTTGTAACACCAAATATGAAAGGGTTATGGCAGCACACACCAACTTAAACGAGAAAACCGTCCAGAAGGGTTGCAGGAGATTCCGAAGTTGTCTGGAGACCGTGGTGGAAGCCAATGACGATTTTATTAAATAAATTTACTCTTTTTGTATTACAAGATATTGTTGTGTAATTTTGGAAAATATATCTCTTAAAATGAGATGTCAGTGTTATTTTTATTTGTTCGTAATTTAGGAAAATTACTTAATATTTGTATCTATATAAAAAAAAAGAATGTATAAATATAAAAATGTCTTAAAATAATTGTCAGACTTTGTCAATTTCATAATGTGTGACGTCATTTGTTTACATTTGGATACGCCATGAGCAGATATGAATGTACGGGAGAGAATCATGGAAGTTTGTAGTTTAAAGACAGTAAAATCGACAGTGTTAACCGAACGTCCCTCTGTGACCCAATCGGTTAAAGGCACGTCAGGCCATATGACGGTTCCCTATAGGATAGAGGTTCGATTCCTGTCGGAGGACGAATATTTTCTATGAGAATTTCTCGGACATTCAGGCCGGTAAATGTTGTTAATACTGTTTATTATAATACAGCATTTACTTAAATATTTTTATCTATAAAAAGAATGTATAAACATAAAAATGTCTTAAAATAATTGTAAGACTTTGTCCATTTCATGATATATATATGCGTGAGCGTGTATAAATGGTATTAAAATATATTTTTGGCATATATTGGGGTGTGTATTGGGATCAAGTACAGACCAAATATGGATTACCACACGGCAGAAATATAGGACAATGAACACGTTCTTAAATTCGCTTTAATCTAAACTTCATCAAAAAAATGAAGTATGATGGAGAAAGAAAAATTCCGGTATTTTTATTTTTGTATCCTATGTTTTTCATTGGTTAGCAGACTTCCCGTGTACTGTCCTGTCAAGCAGTGTTCATATGTATAATTCATATAGTATATGTATCGTAACTCTAGTTTTTCTATGCGGGATTAGGATGATAATGTGTTCGTGTGCATCTATCTATCTATCTATCTATCTATCTATCTATAATGTATCGTAACGTTCAATTCTCAGTAGTAGATGCTATGTGTCCCTAAAATAGGACGAAACGCCCGCCCAGTGCCTCTCTGCATTCTGTTGAGTTTTCTAGGTCTAGACATGATGAATTATTATGAACACACACATAAACACACACACACACACACACACACACACACACACACACACACACACACACACACACACATATATATATATATATATATATATATATAATGGACTCTCTTGTCGGTTTCGACGTATGAGGATCTGACAACTTAATTGATTCAGTTATGAAATTTTGTGCGATAATCTTAAGTGGCACAAGTGATTTACAAAGGAGGCCACAAATGGAACAAAAGCAAGGATTGTGGGATGAGATCACTGTTAGATTGGCTGACCTTTTAGATCTTGCTCTCGCTTCTTGAAGACGATTCAGTCAAGCTGATTGAAAACTGCTGAGTCCACGAAAACAAATGGATCTCCATTCTAGCCGCTTCAAGGCTAAGCACTCGAGGGTATTATGATGTATATTGACAGCTGACAAGTTGCTCTTCAGCTTGACTTTGTATGCGTGTGTGTGTATTCGTCATTATTTTCTCTTTTAGTTGTTATTGCTGCTGAAAGTTTTTTAGTTGTATGGTTTCTGTCATTTGGTAAAGTATATGGTTCGTCATTCTTTAGCTCCAGTCCACGAGGTTCCGAATAATAGTCCTCGTTAAGAGCGACCTCCTTTATTCGCTCGACGCCATTTTAACCACTGATCTGAGTAAGATATTGGACTCGTTTAATCAACACTTCAAGTATACGGATACATATTTTCTTTTGCGTTAAATTTCACCGGCAAAACAAGGAAGCCTCTAAACTGTGATATTTCATTTCGTTTCTGGTTTGTTTACAAGATTCCATATTCTTTATCGCCCCTTCTCGATTATCGACTTGTACAGCTATCTCAGATAACTCCACCCAACTGAACAGCGGCTGTTTATTGATTAAATGGTATTCTGACCTTGAAACGATGGCGGCCAAACCAAATGTAATTCTGTTGATACTCAAAGATTATTTTGCGGCATTAATAAGGACCTTAACCCAACTGTTGCCCTTGAAAGCCTTATCTTCAACTAATTAGGAAAAACGCGAACCGCCATGATAGAATAATTATGTCATGCAGTTATGACGTCAATAGACGAATGATTTCCTGAGAAAAGATTTAAGATTTTTAAAATTACCGATGGCAGATATTGTTACTTCATAAGCAGTAGCTATGGTAAGGCAGTTCTGACGTCATATTGGCACTTACCAGATATTTGATCATTTGGCAATTTCCGCTTTTTAATGATGTCCGTAGTTTCAAAGTAATATGCATGAACATCCCTGAAACCTAGTGCCCCATATATAATAAGCTACTGTTAAATTATCTTCAATATAACAACAACAACAACAACAACAATAATAATAAATGTGGCGCATGAATAAATCAACAATCCCTGTTGTAGTTGGAGCCCTCGGATTGATTGGGAAATAATCCAATAGACTCATTGAAGGAATCCATGATAGCCCATGACTTAAAGAAATACAGAAGATTGTTCTCACAAGTACAGTACAAAGCTTACAAAAAGGCTTTATCTTTTTTTTTTTAAAGCATTACGCCTCGAGCAAGGAGTGAAGCCACTAGGTTGCAGGGGGTTGCAGAAGATTTGGAGCAAGAGCAGATAGGAGTGATAGAAGAAAGGATGAGGAGAAGGATAGTGGGTAGATCAAGGTAACTGGAGGTGTCGATTGACATTACATTTGAATAGTTGGAGATTATAGCTCTCAAGGAAACAGTAATTGGGAAGGGTGTTCCACAGGCGAGAGGTGCGAGGTATGAATCTATTGGAGTAGAAGAGACGGTTACATTTAAAAGTTTCTACAGTGTAAGGGTGGGAGCGGGATGCCAGCCTCGTAGGGCGCTTGAATTCATGGAGTTTGTAGAAAAGACAGAGAGAGGCGACGGCGCGTTTTTCATAACTACTCCGTGGAAAGTGTCATGATGCCGTTTCTTACATTAGGTCTCTGGTCGGAGGCCGGAAAGAAATGAGTATGCACCAGAAACAAAGGAATAATAATAATAATAATAATAATAATAATACTTAACAAAGAGAGCAAAGACGAATGCAACCGACCAGATAGAGAAGCGATGGCAAGATAAACCACTTCATGGCCAATACTCTGCCCGTACGAAACAAGCTGACGTAGACAAAACCCGTACCCATCAGTGGCTACGTAGTACAGGGTTGAAAGCTGAAACTGAATGTTTTCTCCTTGCTGCACCGGACCAATGCTTGTTAAGTAGAAATTATCAAGCACATATACTAAAATATTGTGTTAGCCCAAAATGCAGATTCTGTGATAAATATCCAGAAACGATTGATCATCTTGTATCAGGTTGCACGATATTGGCACCCACTGAATATAAAACCCGACATGACAGATGGGCCAATATCTGCGCTGAAAAATATACAACTTCTACGAAAAGGAAACTGAAAAAAATTGCTATGAATACCACCCAGACCCGGTTATGGAGATAGGACCTGTTACAATTCTATGGGACAACACAATAAACACAGACAGAACAATCAAAACTAACCGCCTAGACATTGTTATTAGAGACCGCAAACAAAAAAAATGCCTCCTTATTGATATGGCAGTCCCTGCAGACTGCAAAGTATCTTTGAAGATCTTCAAAAAGCTATCAGAATACAAGGACCTTGAAATCGAAATCTCAAAAATGTAGCACATGGAAACATCAAAAATCCCTGTTGTAGTTGGAGCCCTAGGATTGGTTAGAAAAGATTCCAGTGGAATAATTGATTCCTGGAAGCCCATGCCTTAAAGAAATACAAAAAAATTGTTCCCACCGGTACAGCCACGTCTTACGAAGGGCTTTATCTATATAAAATGTTTTTTTTTTGGTCATTAGAAAATGTCATGATGCCATTTCTAACCTTAAGTCTCCTGGCGGGAATCGGAACGAAATGTGCATACAACAGAAATCAAAGGAAATAAAATAATAAAAATAATAGTAGTAGTAGTAGTTTGGACTCCGAGGGGATATGACGTGTTTTTCGAGGCTCCGCAGAAACGTAAAATGTAAAAACGGATTTAAGGGAAAGGTTTTATTGTAAATTCTTTTTTTCCTTGTGAATTTTAACGAAAATTTTTTTAAATGGATTTTACGTAATCTTTTTATTTCCTTTCTGAGGTTAATTTAATTTTTGTCGTAATTTTGTGTTTATTTTGTTTTATTTTATTAATATTTCAAGAATATATGCTTCAAAGTAAATATAACTCAACGTAAATATCTAACTGATTTCAATTTAAATTTATTTGACTATAAATCATACAAATCCTTAGTATTACAAAAAAGAAAAAATATATTGAAAGCGATTATATTCCTTAAAAACGATATTTGATGTATATGTATATACATATTAATTTGCTCATTGCCGCAAATTATATACTGATATTTTGATTTTAAAGACATCATATTAAGTTGTTATACCATTCAAAAATAACCGATTAGTTATTGTTATCATTGCCATTGTAGTTGGCACCATTGCTGTTTCAAGGAATTTTTTAATTTGTTTTTCTTAATGGCGTCTCTGTTTGAATTAGAAAAGCGTCTCCTCCTCGTAGCAGCCATTGAAGCAAATGGCTGAAACTTACAAAACGGATACTGCTGATAGGAAGAAAAAATGAAGCAGAATACAATAATGATAATAATGACAATAACAATTGTAGTAATAGTAATGATGATTATAATGCCATATATATATATATATATATATATATATATATATATAATCCTCACGTATAGGCAACTTTTTCATGGTAGGCCGTTCTTGGTTAGGCTTCAAGGACGAAGTTAAATACAATTTAAATGCTGCAACCATCCCTATAGAGGATTTCAAACTCACTGTTGAAAACCGAGCAAGATGGAGAAACACCTACTGCCGAGGTATAACTAACTTTGAAAAGAATCGTCTCAATCCTCTTATTCTTAGAATTAAGAATCAACACTAAATCTGGAGCCAATATATCAGCCCATATGACGGTCAACCCTTCAGCATGTCCCACATGTGCAGGATTGATGTCTCATACGAAACATAAGCATATATATATATATATATATATATATATATATATATATATATATATATATAATTATTTATTTAAAAATACGATTCCAAATCGCTACATAAGAGGTCTCATGTTTCAAAACTAGAGCCGAAAACTTCAATATAATCCTTTAAATTAAATTGAGTTCAAAGTAAAATGGGCTCCGTTCCATCCTCAAGCGAAATTTTTGTTGGACATATATATATTTATATATATAGGCAGCAATTTTTCATTGACGCATGTTTCATTAAATAATATAGACAAGTTTTGTCTATTTATTTTAAGTAAGTTCCTTTCATATTGTCTGATAAGCTTAATAACATTATCATTGAAATACAAAAGGCAATCACCATATTGATACATGTTTAAATGCAATCTAAGCTTTCGGCTTAAATAAGCCATTATCAAAGATGACAATTACTTTTCAATATATCAACCAATACAGGGACGAAACAATAATGATAGTCTGTTTTTGTTGCCTGAAACATTTCAAAACAACGACTAACTCATGTATACGAGACGCGGAAGCGAAAATCACGTTGCAGGTCGTGACGTCACACATGACCACGCGAGAGTGAAAACGAGAAGTATTAAGTATGGACAAAATAAACTACGAAATCTCCACAAATATTCTTAAATTGCCTATAATTGATAACAGAAGCCGTTGGGAACAAAATAAACTACGAAATCTCTACAAATATTCTTAAATGCCTATAATTGATAACATAAACCATTGGTTTATACCAACGGCGTCCCATACTTCGACTGGAATTCGAACTCGGCTCGAATTTATAATAATATTATTTATAATAATATTAATGCCATATCAGTGTGTTTTATAAAACTATTAAATTAAATCTGAAAACCCCGTTTCTTTTTGCATTGAATATTTGATTAATAAGTAAAAAGTACTTTGTTTCTAATTTAAATCATTTTCATAATTTTGCACTTGAAAATTTTCAGACGGCTAATTTTATCTGTTATATCATCAATTTCCGTTAAAAGCGGGAATATGTAATTTGAAAACTGATGTCAATTTGCTGATTTCACAACAAACAGCACCCCCTTCACAAAAACAACAAAAAACAAAAAACACTTCTGGGCAACAACCGAGCTGCATTTAGATATTTTCCATCATTAAGCATTAAAAAAAAGCAATGTTTATTGCAGAAAACGTTAATTCTTTTTCACCTCTGTCTCATTTCTACTTCTCCATTTTATTCCCCTTATATATATATATATATATATATATATATATATATATATATATATATATATATATATATATTGTGTGTTGGTTGGTTGTGGGTATGTGTGTACGTGGGTTTGAGTGTGTGTGTGGCGGGGTGGTTATCGTTTCACCCGAAATATGATATGCCCGTTTTAAATGCAGGCTGAAAGAAAATAAACTAAAACATTGGCTGTATCTTAATAACTGACGAAAGCATGAATTTCACGGTTTTTTCAAAATATAATTGAAGGTTTAAATAGGGTAGGTGAAAATTAAATATTCTACATGAAAAAAAAAATCCTTTGGAAAGAAAAGTTGAGAAACGAGAAAGAGAGGAGAAGGGAGAAAAAAATGTAAAAAAAGTAAAATAAGAAAGCAAAAGAATGCTGGGATTGAAAGAAAAAATAAGAAAGAAATAAAAAACACTGAAGAGAAAATAAACGGAACACACATTCGAAAGAAAGAAAGAAAGAAAGAAAGAAAGAAAGAAAGAAAGAGAGAAAGAACGATCGAAATAAAGAATGAAGTGTAAATGGTAAATGGAAAGAAAGAAAAAGTTTGAAAGAAAGAAATAAAGACACAAGCCTAAATGAAAACTGAAAGAAAAACATATAAGAAAAAAAAGAAAGAGAAACATATGAGAAAAAAGAAAGAGAAACATATGAGAAAGAAAGAAGCGATAAAAAGAAACAAGCGTAAATTGAAGATGAAAGGACATCATCTGAGATAGAAAGTGCGACGGAACAAAAGAAAAAAAAATGTTAATGAAAATGAAAAATGGAAAGAAAAATGATAAAAAGAAAAGAAGAACGAACGACCGAACGGAAGAAAGAAAGAGAAAACAAGACGCGGAAATGAAAAATGTAAAAAATACATATTAGAAAGAAAGAAAGAAAGAAAGAAAGAAAGAAAGTAGTCTGAACGAAAACCTAAAAAATACATATTAGAAGGAAAGAAAGAAAGTAGACTGAATGAAAATCCAAAAATATTTGTTAGAAAGAAAGTAGCAGGAATAAAAACTGAAAAAAATACATATTAGAAAGAAAGAAAGAAAGAAAGAAAGAAAGAAAGAACGTGCAAAAACAGAATGTACAAATTTTTGCATATTGGATTTAAGCAAAATTGTCGTCATTTCCGATGTCCTCTTTGATTTTATACACAAGATTTATTTGATACAATGATTTTTTGTCACAATGTGTTTAATTTGACTTGCAGCTTAATATTTGAACAAAACTTCGAAAAGACAATGTTGTATATGTATAAGAAGATATTTATGTGATGGTTTAATTCTCTGGTACATTATTTACATTATTCGGACTATTGTCCTCATCTTTGTCGCCATATTTATCACAACGTTTCGACCTTTGTACGCGCCGGCCTTCTTCAGGTGGTTGGAATTTCGAACTGAACCCTTTATTTCGCTCACTTAGACTGTTCTAAGTCTACCCCAGTTCCACGTGCCATGTTTGATGGATGCCAGTTGTCAGTTATCTCCTGCTAATTTCCCTCTGAAAGTTCTCCACTGCCTTAACCGGGTATTGAACTCACACTCTTTGCTTTTCTCTGGCACTCCTTATTACTGGTTCCCATATTGTATTTATTTCTATGCTTGGTCGGCTCAGGAGATTTTTTGAGGCCAAGCATATGTGCTGATTCCTTAAGTGTACGATTTTTCCAATGGTGTTCCTTGTCTATGATCTCAACCTGATCCCACAGAGGGCGGTGATCTCCCTTCTCTCTCCATATGTGGTCAGCCACGCCTGATTTTTCCACTTCCCCTCACGTTACAGCTTTCTGGTGTTTTTGAAGCCTTACCTTGAGGGAGTAGCCTGTCTCTCCTTTATATCCTGGGATAGCGTACACACAGTCTTTAGTCATGTTCTCTATGGGGGGGGGTCTCACTCGAGAGAGATATCTGCGAAGTGTCGTCCAGCTTTTGAAGGTTGTCCTGATGTTATATGGGCCGCAGATCCTTTGTATTTTCTCTGATAACCCCTTCACAAAAGGCAGGCAGACTGTTTTCTGAGTGTTGTTGTCCTCCTCCTGTTGTACCCGCCTATCCCAGTTTTTTGGGCTGCTACCATGTACCCAGGGTAGTTGTTACGTTGTAGGGTACTACTTATACTGACCAATTCTTTATCTAACGTCTCTGGGTCGCCACTTATGACTTTTGCTCGGTGTTTTAAGCAACGGACGATCCCTTTCTTTACGCTGTATGGATGGTGGGAGTTGAAATTGATGTACTGTCCGGTGAATGTCGGTTTACGGTATACGGATGTCTTAAACCCATGCTCTGTTCGACATATTAGAACACCCAGGAATGGGAGTGTGTTGTTACTCTCTTTCTCCATTGTGAACTGTATCGAAGGTCTTATTGAGTTCACATGGTCCGGTAGAACTTGAACATCTTCCTGGTGTGGCTAGAGTATGAAGGTGTCATCTACGTACCTTAACCATATATATATATAACATCAGAACAACCTTCAAAAGCTTGACGACACTTCGCAGATATCTCTCCCGAGTAAGACCCCCCTCTCCATAGAGGAGAACATGACTAAGGACTGTGTGTACGCTATCCCCGTGCAGCTGCAGAAAGAAATATAAAGGAGACAGGCCGCCCCCTCAAGGTAAGGCTTCAAGAACACCAGAAAGCTGTAACACAAGAGGAAGTGGAAAAATCAGGCGTGGCTGACCACATATGGAGAGAGAAGGGGAGATCACCGCCCTCTGTGGGATCAGGTTGAGATCATAGACAAGGAACACCATTGGAAAAATCGTACACTTAAGGAATCAGCACATATGCTTGGCCTCAAAAAATCTCCTGAGCCGACCAAGCATAGAAATAAATACAATATGGGAACCAGTAATAAGGAGTGCCAGAGAAAAGCAATGATAACAACAAAGTTGCAATATGAGCTCTGGTAAAAACATAAAATAACAGAAAAATTGCAATATGAGCACAGGTAAAAATGGTTGCTGAAGACATTAGGTTTGTAATACCCAGAAATTCATACCCAGATGCCCTCAAGGACATATGACACAGTGGATAAAGACGTTGGTTAGATCCAGAGTGTGAGTTCAATACCCGGTTAAGACAGTGGTGAACTTTCAATTAGCAGGAAATAACTGATAACTGACATCCATGAAGCATGTCTACCCCAGTGAGCGAAATGAAGGGTTCAGTTCGAAATTCCAACCACCTGAAGAAGGCCGGAGCGTACAACGGCCGAAACGTTGTGATAAATATGGCGACAAAGATGAGGACAATAATCCGAATAATGTAAATAAATACCTCATCTCAGAAATATAGACTAATTCTCTGGTCTTGATACTAAGAAGAATTTAAGAGTGAAGGAGTTTCATTATCATCGTTCTTGTTACAGAGACAAAAAAGAAGACCTTAAATGAAATTGAAACAAACGAAGAAGATGAGCAGAAATCAAGGGGTCAGGGTGCTTTCAACATGTTATTGAGTTCATGAAGAATCATGTTGTTAAGAATGGTCAAGTAGTGAGATTGGGCCAACTTGTATCCCTGTATTCAGAGATGTTAATAGAAAGAGGTATCAGGGATCATGTTTTTACGAATGCTTCTTCTCACAGAAAGATCAAGCTTCAAAATTACTTCAGGGATCATGTAGCTTTCTTTTAAAAGAAACCAATGTTTGTGTACAGTAATAAAGAGACAATAGAAGAACATCCTGAATTGAATAGCTTCACGTTTCTCCCAACAAAACAAAAAGTGTGCAAAATTGAAAAAGTTATCAAGGAAGAGATCAGCAATGCAGCCCAAGAAGTGAAATAAGAAAGAAACCCGATATGCTGAAAACCTTCTTATAGACTCTGCTGTCCAAAGACAACAATGTCTCCAAGCGAATTGACCTACTCGTTAAATCAATTGGCCAAGATATCTTGTTTAGCGCTTCTCACGAACGAATCACAGCAGTTAAATATCTGCAACTTGGTCTGGCAACAAAACTTAAGACAGGTTCAATAGAAATGGTGACCTATCTGAATAGACTAGGACATGCAATGTCCTATACTGGAGTTAATAGATTTGAAACGTCCATAGCTGAGGCAGAATTGCGATTTCAGTACTTGCGTGGTTTTGTACCTAACATGTTTTTACTTTTCACATTCTCCAACTTTGCATTTGATTTGATAATTGTGACCCCAACCCAGAGAGTTGAGGCTGTGCATTCATACATTGCACCAATGGAATTATAATTCAAAAGCAACATAATCAAAATTGTGTCGTTAATCGGTCCAACGTGAATGAATCCGCATTGACGGGACATTCATGGCGTACTACTTTCCAACCTGTTTTAAGTGAGACAAAGCCTTACTAAAGAACGACCTACTCCATCAATGGTCAAAAGATTTGAGACAAACTGCAGCAATATCGAAAAGTGATGAGCTGATTTGGCTTTTCTGTCAAAAAAAGTGCAAAGGAGGATTCTTCAATTCAAATTGTGCCAAGCTGGTCAGAGTTCTTCTGTGAAACGCAACCAGAGATTATCAAAGAGCCTCTTAATGTGTTCTACTTACCCGCAATTAATGATTCTTCAACAAAATTGAGATTCTCAACCAGGTTAACGAAAAAGCAGAAAACATTGGACTAACTAGCTCAGATTTAGTTTTGAACCAAGCAATCTATGCAAAGCCTTGAGAGATTCTCAACAATCACCAGAAGGCAGACCTCGAAAAATTAATCAATTTACGAATGAGAGAATTTTATGCCTGTTGCATTTTCATAGCAGTGATTGGCAAGCGATTCGGATCAGCAAGTCTGAGAGATATCATCATAGAATCTCGATTGGTCAGCTCACTGACAGCGTTCTTCAAGGCAAACATTACAATCGCTGAAAAAAAATCTAGGAGGCACTAATGAAATTGAAAATAGATTTTCTCAATGGATGCAGGACAACAGTGAGTTCCTCACTTTGAATGAATTTTTTTTGTAAAAAGCGAAGATAAAATCACTTATTGAGCAGAGGAGCCTAAACAAGATGTCAGTTGTCGTTGAGAAATTCCCTAAAGTGTTCACTTTATCTTATCCACAAAGGCGACTGTGGTCAAATGGCACAATTTTGGCAAGGTTTTACCGACATGGTCCAAACCCTTCTGGACTATGTCAAGTCAAGTTACACAGGTGATTGGGAGCTCAATCTTTCTAGTAGAGAGAAAAAGTTGATATGTGTTATGGGGTCCACCCTTTTTGATACAAGTGGACTCGACCAGAGTGTTACTTGGACTACAGCCGTTAAATACCCAGAGTCAGTCAGAATATAGAGAGAGTGAGCAGAGATTGTGATTGAGTTGGAGGTAGAGTAATAGTGTGAGGTAACCGCTTGTAGAAGCCACAGTTACAAGCACGTAGAGTCTAAGGAAGTCCTACTTCGAGACTGCATATATATATATATATATATATATATATATATATATATATATATATATATATATATATATATATATATATATATTATTATTATTATTATTATTGCTAAACGTGTTCCTGGATTTAATAACAGTCTTACCCATTGTATTATTGTGTAAATACATTTAATTTCTTATATTTAATTCTTGCGTTTGTCATTCATTGGAGACCGAATTTCATCTCGGAATCCACAACAATATGACAGACCAAACTACAGCAGAGACTTCACGTACTGCTGGATAGATCAGACCAAGATACATGTCAATGAACCATCAATCCATGATGAGTTTGTCAAAGGGAAAAGTCACCAGGAAGTTTCAACATGTTGCTTCCTGGTCAAGTGATCAAGTCAACTATGAACAGAGATCAAAAGAGGCACGTTGGTATGGTTGTGTACAATACATCTGCTGGCACAGTGCAAAGATGGGTGCTAATTAGCCATGTTTATGTCACCATGAAACAGGATTTCAGGAATGAGTTAGGATTGGATGGGAGTGAATCAACTCTGAAAGATCTTGGGAAATCCAGAATTACATTTGATGAAAGCAATGTCACTATTACATTCAATTTGATAAGTGAATAGATGAATCCTTTCTCTCATAGTGATACTCTTATAATCATTTCGTCTGAAGTGGCTGCTAGTAAGGAAGCTTGTGTTGACTTACTGCGAGCAGAAGTTGGAGAGAAATGTTTGAAATCTTTTTTGAGAGGCACGCAGTCATTTTACGAGCCTCTCATGAAGAACAAATTGTCTACTTTTGATGAAATGATCATCAAAAAGAAATTGAAAACAAATAAATGTTTGATTGCATTGAAAGCAGATCGGAATACCTTTGCACGATTGCTTGTTATACAAAGGAGCAGAAGCATTGATCTTGAAGGGGTGTTCGATCTTTCATCAAATCCCCTGTCAATGTGCCATCCTGATGGTACCATGACAAAAACTGTGAAGTCAAATCTGTTTGCATGTCTTGTAGAGAAAATACCTCAGCTGGGAAGCGTACCGCAAATCACTCCAAGTATTTACGATGGCATGCTGCTATTTCACAAGCTACCAAAAATAATTGAGACTTTTGGTAAAATATCCGACTATGTAATTCGAAAAGTACTGAGTGGAATTTATAGGGTTGCCTTTATTCCAACCGATCACGTCCCTGGAAAGTGGGTCAACAAATGGATCTATCAGGGTATCAGTTCTAAGACGGGAGCAGGTTTTGCCGATACAAATTTCTAAATTTCTTCAGCATCCACAGAAATGTAGCTGTCATCAATTTTATAATGGATGACTTGCAATCAACTGAGAAACAAGTAAGAATGTTTAATGGTAAAGAGCTCTACATAATGTTCAAGGACAGAGCGTTTTGTATCTCATCCAATGGAGAATGGTCATCTATTTCAGAATTATGTCAGCCCAAGAAGAAGCTGACACAAATATATTTTTGTGTGCAAAATATGCATCTTTTGGATTTGATCGTGTTAAAATAGCTACAGTAAACTCTGATGTTGGGGTTCTATCATTGTACTGCAAAGAATTGATCCAGGCCAACTTGCTACTAGACTTTGGTTCCGGTTCCAAAGAAAGAATCTACGATATTGATGGTGCTGACATATCAGCTGAATTGGCCAAAGCTCTACCAGTTCTTCACTTATTATCAGGTTGTGATTCTACAAGTAGCTTCTGTGGTATAGGGAAGAAGAAATGCCTTCAAGTACTAAAGTCTGACCAACACTTTATTGAGGCAGCATGCTTACTTGTTGAGAGTACAGCCATTGCAAATGTTGTGCTGGAAGTCATAGAAGAATATGTATGTCTTCTATATTGGATAAAAATGAGACTAGTGTTGGTGTCTCACGTTACAAGCTCTTCAGCAGCAGAAGGAAGTTTCCAGATCCTGATAAACTGTCTTCCAAAACGGATGGCTTGTATCAACACATCAACCGAGCAAATTACCAAGTGCTCAAATGGAAACAGGCCCTGAACAATTCATACCAGCAGACTGATTCAAATGGTAATGGAAGGAGAGTATCTGGCGACGGTAACCTACAGATTGAATAGGGACTGAAGAAGCCAGCACTCAACTCAATCTTGGAGTTTGCTTCTTGTCGTTGAAAAAAAAAACAGATACGGCGGAGGTTGTGGTTGCTTCAAACTGAGTCTTCCTTGCGACGATTTTGTGGGTGTGAAAACATCGAAAACGTCACTGAGTATGTCAACAGTATTAGACCTTATTACAGTGGCTCAGAAGACGAATTAGATGATACTTATGGTAATGATACGGAGATTTAGGATTGTAATGAAATTCGTTCATGAAAATCATTTGTTCTGTGAGTACCTCTGCGATATACTCTTACATTTGAGTCTGCATATTTTGTTCAGTAAAATATAACCTAACAAGTGTTTGTTACAGGTATATACATCATTGTTTTTGAAGCTTTGTTCAAATATTAAAATGTATGTCAAATTAAACACATTGGGACAAAGATCATAAAATCAGATTAATTATGCTTATAAAATCAAAGAGGACAGCAGAAATGACGACAGTTTTGTTTAGATCTGGTCTGCAAATTACTCTCCATTATGCAAAAAAGAGTATATTCTATATTTTTCACTTTAATATTCTTTTATCATACCATGAACATTGTATTTTAACCCATTCCAGAACAATAGAAGCCCAATTTGGATTGGTTGATTTGATGTTGGCGGTTTCAAGACCATTTTAGTAGATTTCTGGGTTTGTGTCTTCTGGTCTGAAAAAATATTAGGTTGGTGCAAAAATAATATCGTTTTCTCACATATGTTACATTTATATATGATTTCTGAATTAATTCATTGATATATATAGACATGTTATATATCATTTTGAAGCGAGTTTTTCGCTCTATCGAATCGTGTTATTCGTTACCGTTCTCAATCTCTTCATTCATTTTTTGCAGGCTTTTCGGCAGCATGGACAAAATTCAAATCCGCACGATTTTCTTGTTCCAGTTCAAACTAGGCCGAAAAGCTGGTTCAAGAAATTTCGCAATGGTGACAAGAGCCTCGAAGCTGAAGACGGTCGCGGACGGCCGACTGCAGTTGATAACGAACATTTGAAAGCCTTAATTGAAGCCGATCCTCGCAAAACCACACGAGAAGTTGCTGTTGAACTTTTTCAAGCATCTCGACAACTTCCTGTACGAAAAATGCTTCAAAAGCCGAGATGATGCCGAATCGGCCTTCAATGACTTCATCGCTTCCAGAACTCCGGATTTCTAAGCTAATGGGATAAATAAACTTGTTTCTCGTTGGCAAAAAGGTGTCGATTCTAATGGTTCTTGTTTCGATTAATAAAGTTTATTATGAAAAGAGTTATGATCTTTTGAAGTTGAACGTCAAAAACGACATTATTTTTGCACCAACCTAATACACTGATAAGTAATTCTGACAGGTCCAACATTTCTTTCTGAGACTTCATGTATGCTCTGGTATAGGTAACAAATTGCCCCTCCAGGTGTATGGATTGAAACCCCCTACCTCTGGGGCCTGTACTATATCCTTTCATAGGATTTAACGTTGGTAAGCGTTTTTTCCTCCGTCTAGCCAATCTGTTTGTAAAATATTCTTGGATTGTGCATTTAACGGCGTCTACCGTGAACTTTAAACTTAATAAATCAAAAACGAAGGATTTATGGACATATAATTATATGGACTTTTGTCTTTGTTTTGGTGTGAGGACGCCCCCCCCCCACACACAAAAAAAATGTTTGTGCATGTATGTGTGTGAGCGTTAAATAACATGTTTATATATATTAATAATATATTGTTAAATAATATGGATACGTTTTTATATTAATTTTTTTATTAATTTTTTCAAATTTCTGAATAGGTTGTTTTGTTTTATCGGTAAATTAGCCAAAATTCATATTTTTGATATAATATTTTTCTTCCGAAGTAATTTTGGATGATAGTCCATTTGTGTGCTTTGAAATTTGAAAGATTTAATAAAAAACTTGATAGAAAGAAATTTTTAATATTATTTAACGAAACATGTTTGAGAGAATTATTGCTGTCAAAAATCCTTATATCATATATATATATATATATATATATATATATATATATGTATGTGTGTGTGTGTGTATGTGTGTGTGTGTATGTATGTATGTGTGTGTATGTATGTGTGTGTGTGATACATTTACAGAATACATACTATCCTCTGAAAAAATGTAGACGTTATAATGGCTTTATAAGTTCTTATTATTGACCTAACAGACGGCCATTAATATTCATTTGACACGAACAGAAATTAATTTTTAATCCCGCTGGCAGTATTTTTATTTTCCTTACCAAGACCATTTCCAAAATTAAATTTTAAAATTATTCTTAAATTTAGCTCCAGATCATTGCAAGCCGAATAATACTTTATTATATATTTTGGTAAATAAGGTTTAGATCTTAATTATTTAATTTAATTATTTAACAGCATTTCAAAACCAGTTCGTATGCTGAACACCAGCATATGGTGTTCAGCATACGTGTTGCGTGTTAGAAAGATCGGAAAATCTCGGAAACACTCGACAAAGTCCGGTGTAGTGCCGATATTCTCCCCGATAACGGCGTGTTTAACAACCGAGACCAAAAATATATTTAAATCACATATAAGATCGAATTCAATTTTTATAAAAGTTATACAATTGGAAAGAAAATAAAAATGAATAATTTTCTGGTTTTTATTTTCGCCCAATATAGAGAAACGGACATAGTGGTGTCAGATTATTTTGCATTTATTAAAACATTTTTCTATGAATAATCAATAGAAATGAAGTTTGAACGCTAGCTATATTGAATTAAAAAAAATGTATGGAAATTCATCTAA
This sequence comes from Acanthosepion pharaonis, assembly GCA_903632075.3. Classification (NCBI taxonomy): domain Eukaryota; kingdom Metazoa; phylum Mollusca; class Cephalopoda; order Sepiida; family Sepiidae; genus Acanthosepion; species Acanthosepion pharaonis. The sequence continues at coordinate 1,500,300 of CAHIKZ030003576.1, read as the reverse complement.
TAACTGAAATTCAATAAATCCTTCCATGTTATTACGTCATTGATTGAGTTTATTTTTTGGAAAGGCTTTCCTATAAGAAATCATCGAATCTGTCTATTTTTCTGTGATGAGGTTTTATCATCTTTAAATAAACCTTTTACACTTTTTACATTGTTCAGACTGTTGTCCCCATCTTTATTGTTATATTCATGATGTTTCGGTCGTTATACGTTCCGGTCTTCTTCTGGTGATATACGATAAAATTTCGAAACGAAACCTTTATTTAATCGACGGGGCATGGCACGTGGAACTAGAACAATCTACCCCTACCACCGTGGACTAAATAAGGGATTCAGTTCGAAATTCCAACGTATATCACCTGAAGAAGGCCGGAACGTATAACGACCGAAACGCCGTGAATATAAAAATGAGAGCATCGGTCCAAACAGTGTAAATAATTCATGAAATATTTAAATCTTTTTTATGAAAATATCCACTGACAGATTAGAATTCGATAAAATAACGCTTGACGACGAAGAGGTTTAGAATTATTAAAGTGATAATTCTTCATAGATTAATTAAAATTATTTTGTTTTCAAATAATAATAAAAAAACAACTTATATTATGCATTTTTAAAAATTATTTAATCCCTAAGCAAGGCGATAATTCTATTGAAACGGAAGGGTTTGCTGGGAGTGAAAGAGAATGAAAAGACTTTATTTAACAGAAAGGACAATAAAAGAACATGATTCAGGACGACAGAAGATGGCGGTTGGCGTTACATTGATATTTTGGAAGACTGTATTTGGCAGAGAAGCCAGAAACCTGAACATTGTTGCACAGATTAGAAGTGTGAGAAAAGAAATTATAAAAAAAAAGAACATCTGGTTGCATCTAGTGAAAGTGTGAGACCCAGTTTCAAGTGAAACAGCACGTTTAAATTTATGCAATTGAATCATCAAGGCGGAAACTTAGAACAATTGCCATGAAATATTCGTCTAAGGAAAAAAGTGTCGGTGAGAAAGTGATTGGAGTCGAGATGCCAGGTCAGGATCGATTACATTACAGATCCTTCTTTGAATTTGGCCAAGAATCTCGAGATATACAGTAGGTGCATCAGACCAGATATGGCAACACTATTTAATAAACTAAATCCTTAGATACTTTAAAATCGTAATTTTCGAGTGTGAGTATGGCGCCTTTTATTTTTATGTGGTATATTTTACTTGTGATTCAGTTATTTAAATTCACTCTAAATCTTGTTATATTTCACTTTTGATTCAGGTATTTAAATTCACTCTAAATCTTGTTATATTTCACTTTTGATTCAGGTATTTAAATTCACTCTAAATCAGGTTATATTTCATTTTTGATTCAGGTATTTAAATTCACTCTAAATCTTGTTATATTTCACTTTTGATTCAGGTATTTAAATTCACTCTAAATCAGGTTATATTTCACTTTTGATTCAGGTATTTAAATTCACTCTAAATCAGGTTATATTTCACTTTTGATTCAGGTATTTAAATTCACTCTAAATCTTTTGAAAATTTTAAAAAAATCTGAATATTCTTTTGAACAATTTAAATATCATCAAAATAGATATTTTATAATATTCACTTTTTTATAATTATTCACATTATTTCAAATTCAGGCTACTGTCTACATCTTTGTTTCTATCGAAACGTTTCAGTCGTCAAGCGTATAAAACTTCAGAAGTGTCAGCAATAACTGCGGATTAAGTTTAGGATTGTCCCACGCAAAATTAGCCCAGTGGTTACGCTGTTGGTTCGTGAATTTGTTCATATTGTAATTGTGATTTTAATCATTGGATCGTTTAGACTTAGTAGAAACAAGACTCTCAATAACTGAGCTGTACTAGATAAGAACAAGACGGGATATCCCGAGACATGGTCATCGGAACGAGAACATCCTAATCCCTCGTAGATCAGATAAAGGGCTTAGATCAAAATTCCCTGAAGTTTACACGAATCAGTGGAGACCTGAATATGATCAGAGAGACCAGCGGTTGGAACGTTCTAATAATAAAAACGAAAAATGGAGACTTCAGTCCGAATATAAATAACAACTTCACACCGCTTATATAATTATTTTAAGAAATAAAGTAATTATTCAACAAACATGATCCATTGTAATTTTTACAGATGTTTTCAACGCGATGGTATATATCTATACTCTACAGAAACGTCATTGTGTAATAATTAGCTAATTTCCCCTTACATATTGGGATCTGCTTTCTATGTCTGTCTACACCTCAAGGAGACTTGGTACAGTGGATATCAACGTTGCTTATATCCAGTGGCTAGACCCAAAGCGTTGTGAGTTCAATATCAGGCAACAGCAACGGTGAGCCAAAAATCTTGGAGAGTTGAGTTAAAGGGAAATAACTTAGATATCCAGAAGAGGCATGGCATGTGGAAGTAGAACAATCTACTTCGGTGGGCGAAATGAAGGGTTCAGTTAAAGATTCCAGTCACCTGAAGAAGACCCAAACGTTGTGAAGATAAGTATAACAGTCTGAATAATACAAGAAATCTAGATTTCTAGTTTGGCAGTGGTAGATAATTGTAAATTTATATACCCGTACTAGAGATTTGTATTGGCTGTATTCAGCTGCTTCCTGTAAAAATCCGTAATGATGCTATTCGTATTACTAAGCATCGGAACACAATAATTAAGGTGGTTCGAATCATTTTTTTTCAACAGACGTACATCGGAGACAATATAAATCAAGGGTCACCATATTTGACTATCATCATCATCATCATCAACATGATCGGTCCCATAACTGGGTGTGGTCATAGGCACATATTAAAAATAATTAATTTTTTCCTTATGTCTTTCATTCGGATTATTAGCACAAAAACAGAAAATGTCTCATATCGAGAATATTTAACATTGAAAAACATAAGGAAAAAATTAATTATTTTTAATAATATGTGGAAATCTCCGCTTTTACCTGAAGACGGTTGCGTGACCAGAAACACGTGTAGTAAAATTATGGAAAACAAAGCATAATATTTTTTTTCTAAATAAATCCACATTACAACCAAAAAACGTTTGCGGCACCTCTCTTCTTTCTTTTTAATATACATACTTTTCTCTCGTTGGAACCACTACCACCTCTTTCTTTTATATATATATATATATATATATATATATATATATATATATATATATATATGAATAAAGAAAAAATAAAACATTTTAGACGAATGAGGTTCAACTCTGATCGACTTTATCAAGGCAAATATAAGGATTTTATTTTGGAAAATATATTTACAAGCAAAAACTAAAATGTGAGTTATTCAAGTGTCTTCTTCATCTTTGAGGAAAATCGACCTCCTCACTTTATTTATGAAAAAGAAGCTGAGATGGTATGACCATGTAACACGATCGGATGACCTTGCAAAGATAGTTTTTCAACGAACCGGTAGAAGAAGGGGAAGACAAAAGAAGTGGAATCGAAGAATGGATGGAGAAACAATTTGTGGACGCTCAGGTTATGACATACGACAGCGAGAGATGGAAGAGAGAGGTGAACAGCTTAGCACATTGGCGCCCCAACGACTCCTACCGGAGTTAAAGGTGAAAGTTAAAAAGCTAAAAGCCAAAAACAAAGCTAAATTTACTGTTACAGAATGCGTAAGGATGACACAAATCTTAAAATGACAAATGTAGCGAAATTAATTTTAGATTCTAACTAACGCCTGCAGACATTTTTCCAAAACGACCCGAATGGAGCTAAGATGATTCGAACACATTGGGCGTGGAATCGTGGCGTTGGTGTATTGTCTTTGTCTAAATTTTGATTGGTTTGGTTTGTTTTGTTTTACAACATATCAACCTCAATGGGTTATTTAATGACGAAAAGATTTTTATTGCTGGTAATATTTTTTTCAAAAAATATATTGCTGGTAATATTTTCCATTTTTACAAATGTACTGCTGGTAATAAAACCTATTTTTACCCTTTCATAGTGTTTTGACATTAATTTGGGGGTTAACTATTTGCCCATAGCTGGGACCCTAACAGGTTTGGTTTGGTTTGGTTTATTTAATGTGAACAAGATTTTTATGGCTGGTAATATTTTTTTTTCAAAAATGTATTGCTGGTAATCATTTTTCTTCAAAAATTTAGTGCTGAAAATAATATTTTACAAAGTATTTCTGGTATAAAAACTTATTTTTACTACGTCCAACAGCAGGGCCTCTGATCAGGAGGTTTTGAGAAGCGTGGAAATATCTCTTAATTGCTAGTGTTCCCAGGTCCACCCTGACCCCGGGTGGTAGTACCTGTTGGGAGCCCAGCTATGGGTAAATAGTTAACCCTCAAACTGGGATCAAAACACTATGAAAGTGTAAAAATAGATTTTAATACCAGCAATAAATTTTTTCCAGAAAAATTATTACCAGCAATAGATTTTTGAAGAAAATAAATATTACCAGCAATATGTTTTCGACGAAAACATATTTACATTTTTGAAGGAAAAAATATTATCAGCAATACATTTTTGAAGGAAAAAATATTACCAGCAATACATTTTTGAAGAAAATCAAATTACCAACAATACTTTTTGAAGGATAAATTATTATCAGTAATACATTTTAAGGGAAAAATATTACCAGCAATACATTTTTGAAGAAAAAAATATTACCAGCAATACATTTTTGAAGAAAAAAATATTACCAGCAATACATTTTTGAAGAAAAAAATATTACCAGCAATACATTTTTGGAAAAATATTAGAACAAAAATGCTACTAATTCTTGTTGGCATTAAATAAACCATTGAGGTGATGATATGCCATAAATCAGAACCAACCAAACCAATCAAACCTTTTTTTTCATTTTTATCACAGCGTACCTCTCACTCAAGCTGTAGTTATTTCTATAGCTATACTTGTGTTTTACATTACATCATAATCGAATCCAATAAAATGAAATCGCTTGTATAATAGCCATCGTTATTTTTTTTTTATCATTCTTCACTCTGATGAAAATCTCACCAATGCATTCTTGATATTACACTAGAATGGCTAAGATGATTTGTAAATCTATTATCGCTATGATTTCTGTAGGAAGGCAATTTTCTTTGACTGTCGGTATTCAAAGATTGAGACAGACTTAGATTTTAAACTTCTACAATACAGCTATCCACACATCTGTCACGACTGATCAAAATAGAAGCAGATAATTGGTCACAATTATTTTTTGCTTCAGAAATTTGGTTTCTAAGATCTCTGAATACGATAAAAAAGCCTATAAGATCTTACGTTTGGCAAGGGGAGGAGATTGCTAATATGAACAAAAATACCAAATATATAACTCCAAAAAATTTCTCAAAGAGTAAAATATTAGCCTGACTTTACCCTTAAACGACGATATTAGAAAGGAATTGAGAAAAATGATTTTAGCGTCCGCAACTGCCTAAAAATACACTGTTCATCGTGATATATACATAGCAACTTATTTCCTTACAGGAATATTTTATTTTCGAGTTGATATAAAAGAAAAACCTGTCGGAAGCGAGTTGAAGACATCAGAGAAGCAGACGCATCTTTTATCTCTAAAACATATTCTCAAAGAGACGAATCTCCTTTTATCGAGGTTTAGAGATTTCTGCCATTTTGCTTTTCATCTAAGATAGATAATTCCGAATATACTGAGAGCTGACAATAAAGAATTAATGCCTAGTCGGAAGCAATAAAAATTGGTCTTTATGCCAGCCCATCGATAATGGGTGACAATAATAGCTACATTTTCCGGAAGAAGTTTTTTTTTTATATTTTACCGCTGAATTTATTTATTATTTTTAATACAAAGATATACCAACCCAATGATAATCAACAAATTTAAAATACCTCCAAACAAAGAGCAGTATGAAAGTATAAAATACATTTTATAGTAAAAATACCAGCAGTACATTTATATATGGTAAAATTAACCACAATACACATTTATAGTAAAATTACTAATAATACATTGTATAGCAAAATAACTGATGTGGAGTCGAAGTTTAGCACTAGTCAGTCGCTAAGCTTGTCTTCGGTATTTAACAGACCCCCCATGAGGACTGTATGTGACACAAGGCCGAGTTTAACGTGGGCTTATCCGAGCCCATAGGCTCGGCCAAAAATATACCCTTTGAACCCGCCTAGACGGGTTCAGGGCCTGTCTACCTCCCCGGACGAAGCTTTGCCGAAGGGCAAAGTTTCGTCCAGGTTCCTCTCTGGCAAAGCAGAGAGTTCAACAGAAGTCAGACACAGAAGACGCTAAGCTTGTCGTCCTCCTACGTTATTCTCAATGACGAGTTATATAAGCTTTCTCTTGCACTTATGCAAATTAGGCATATGAATTTGCCGGTATCACTACAATAACCAACGCTACATTTTATCTGTGATTGAAGGCATACATTTGCATTCAAAATATATTTAGTTGAAGCCATGACACTGTGTTGAAAATGTTTAGATTTCAAAATTAAATAACCCATAAAGATGTTGATATGCTGCTAAAGAAAAGCAACCGATCGTTAGCTTATATAATGTCGAATTGAATACTTATAAGACAACCATCGCGCCGACATTTGAAAGCAATTATCCAACCAAACATGACAATGAATTCTTGAAAAGTTAGACATAAGTCCGGTTAACATGAGAGTCAAAGGTACGTTCTCTTTAGACGTAAGTCAAAAATGTGGACATGCACATTTGTGCAAATTCACTGAAACAAAACGAATAATTCTGTTATTAATTAATTTTCGCATTTTCCCAGTGAAACATGACAGTGCGCGTATTAGTACTTCGTATTTCCATTCCACAAAGTCGTTCCTTGCAAATTGACCACAGATTCTCGACTGGATTTACATCAAGAGAAATTCCGTACCAATCTATAGTTCTTTATACTCACTTTACCAGTGAGCAAATCAAAGTACTATGAACTGGCCCGGAAACAAGGGTCTATGTCCGGTTTACCCATGTCAAAGATATATATATATATATATAAATATATATATATATATATATATATATATATATATATATATATATATATATATATATATATATATATATAAAATATAAAGAACAGAACAGTAGATATATAATCCGGTGTTCTTATAGATATATTTTATTTTTACAAAATAGTGAATAATGATTTTAGGTGTGTCTTTAAAACCCAGTAATTTTAAAAGTTACTCCAAAATTCGCTTGAGGATGAAATGGAACTAATGTCTTTAATTTAATCACAAAATTAAATTTGGACCTTCCATTTTTGAAACATGGTTAGAACTGTGTAGCTGAAAAACCATATTTTAAATCAATTAATATATATATATATATATATATATATATATATATATATATATATATATATATATATATATATATATATTATTATAATGGAACCTTAACCCCTCCCATTTCAATATATCCCTTCCGTTAAGTTAACCGTTTAAATAGGTCATGGTCTGGTCACCCTCCTCCCCCATTACTAAGTATGATTGAGAGAAATATTAAATTAAACCCTCCCTAAACTCTACCATGTCTCTCTAACTACTCCTATTAGACTCTCCATTAAATTACAAAAACTTACACTACCCAGCAATTTTCATTTCATTTTTCGTTTCATTTTTGGAAGTGCTATCTGATGATCCGGCGTCCTTTAAAAGGCCTCTGGTGAAATAAATTATTATAATGGAACCTTAAAGTGGTCTGTTTTTTTTTAATATATATATATATATATATATATATATATATATATATATATATTTATGAAACATACTGTCGCCTCTAAGTGTTGACTTCAATGTTCATATTATATATATATATATATATATATATATATATATATATATATATATATATATATATATATATATATATATATATATATATATATATATATATATATATATATATATATATATATATATATATATATATATATATATATATATATATATATATATATATATATATATATATATATATATATATATATATATATATATATATATATATATATATATATATATATATATATATATATATATATGTGTGTGTGTATATATATATATATATATATGTGTGTGTGTGTGTGTGTAGTTGACAATAACGACGAAAAGGAACAAAATGTAGACGGTGAGGGTAAAACTGAGTCAGTGAAGAAAGAGGTGTGGCATCATGGCATCTGACTCTCAGGGCTTCTGGATGCAATGGGAAATTGATGCACACAGTAAAGGTTACTTATATGATGTAAGAGTAGATCCCCTGTGTATTTCGTTTGAGCAAGCCACTTCTTAGAAGCCAGATATATTCAAGCAGCCCTGGTTGGTAACTCATGTCACGAGCGTGGTGGGGGTTTTCATTTCTAGTATCAGATTGGAAATTACTCTGGAGGCTTTCATATTAATGCCATGCCTGGTGCTAAACCCACTCAGAAATATTTAGACTTTCACCTAAAATATAACCGTTTTATCATAACAATGGTTAAATATGGCTTTGACGAGTGAAGCCCGTGGATCTTGGTGAAGGCCATATTTTTTCGAACTGTTCCAGGTAACAGAATAGAAATCTTATCACTTGAAGACTTTCCCCAGCAGCAAGAACTGAAATGAATATCAGATGTAATTCTAACTGAAATCCTGTGACCCATCAGGGTCAAAAGGGGCACCACATGTCCTTCAGCTGCAATAGAATTGGTGTGTCTTTGGCAAGATAGCCTCATGGAGTCCAACTTTTCCTAAACCGGTCTGAATTCAGAATTTTCTTTCTTCTAGATTGGTTGTCACCCAAGAAGCCAGTCTGTCCTGCTATTTATCGATAGCTGGGGAGGAGAAGAAAAGCATTCATAACTTACCCAAAAATATTAACACGTAAGTGAATGCAATGGATCCGACTGAAATTCGAACTCAACTCTCCGATTTCTCAATCGGAGCCGCTATCCATTACTCTATCGTGCCTCCATGACACTCGAAGCCACTAGAACGTCAAGCTTTAATATTGGAAAGAGCGATAACAGCTACTGGATTTGGGAAACATATTTTCCTAAAGAATTGTTTTAAGAGAAAGTTTTTAGAAATTTCAACCGAGATTAGCATTGGATATTCGGTAATTGGATCACGAATATTTCTTTATAAGCAAACGGCAAAAATTGCTATTATCATGTTAATGCTATCGATAGGTTTTAAAGAGAAATACTAAAATTATAATTTGACGCGTGTGGCTTAATGTTATATTAGGTCGTCATAATATTATACCGCACTAAATATAGGCTCTCAAATACCTGGCGCGCCTTTTACATCAAAAAAGATAAGCGTTCCAAGTTGCTCTGCAATTCAGGAATTATAGAGTGACGATCGATATATAATTATATAACTTCTTTGCTTATTGAGATTAATCAAATGGCTGTAATTTCATGAGTCCGTAGAAAAGATTTTATTAATGGCTTTTTGGATTCCTATGAATAAAAGCTTTACTGAAAAGTATTTTTTAGATATTAGAAACTTGCCGAATGTAAATGTCTAGATTATATATAACGTTGTCATATATGAATATCTATCTATCTATTAGATTATTTACATATCTATCTATCTATCTATCTATCTATCTATCTATCTATCTATCTATCTATCTATCTATCTATCTATCTATCTCCCTCACCCCTTGCCCATCTATATCTAGATAGCATACGTTAAGTTAAGCGTCGTCTAGCCTACACAGAGTGGGGTTAAGGATAAGGAATTGAAAATGGTACATCTAACTCACTCATATCGTCTCTCCGACCTCACTTCCTCACTTCGTTAATTTCACATACGCTTGGTGCGGTCCGTCAAAAATGTGTATCTTTCTTTACATTTTTCATTTCAACCTTTGGAAGTAAAGTCTGATGATCCAGAGCCCTTTAAAAGGGTTGTGGTGAAATAACTTATTACATGGAACCTTAAAGTGATCTGTTTTATTCAAACATATTTGCTCTGAACTTGCACTGAGCTCTCTGGATATCATCCTCTTTGTGTCTACCCATACGAATTACCTAGTTTTGCATAAACTATATATATATATATATATATATATATATATATATATATATATATATATATATATACAATTATTTATATAACTTTCTATTCATATCTATCCTTCACATTCTGTTCATATTCATCTATCTATCTATCTATCTATCTATCTATCTATCTATCTATCTATCTATCTCAGCCTGTTCATATTTATCCACCCAACTCAGCCTGCTCATATCTATCTAAATATTTCTCCTCTTTCTCTCTCCATATATATATATATATATATATATATATATATATATATATATATATTCTATTTCTATTCATATCTATCTATCTATCTATCTATCTATCTATCTATCTCTGTCTGAACAAATTCATATCTGGTAGCTCATCAATATTGTAATGCTAATCGTAACATAAGTCGTTTCTTTATAAAGATCCATTCAGTATTCATTGCCTGAGCCGCCAGAGTCACTCTCGGTTGAAATTTATCAAATATTTCCATTAAAGCAGTTTTCTAAGAAAATAGGTTGATTTTTTATTCCATCATCTCCTCGATTTACACGTGGCATCAATTTTACTTGCTTCTGTTGTTGAAGGTCCTCAAGTAACGTGTTTTTCAAAAATATGAAAAAATATAAAAACATTCTCCCTCTTCACCCTGTTGTCTTCTAACTCCTATTGTTCGATAATTTCTATTTAATTTTTCACTTACAAAAGATATAATCTGCTCGGTATAATATAGCTCTACCTAAATAACTAAAAAATGATTCTGAAAAAAATCCCTTTTCATGTACTACTTCTTTTAAATTACCCTCTTTTCTTTGTGATGTTTAATTAAAGGAAGTTTGGTTGCTTTCATACTGTTATTCTTAATAATCTACATTTTTTTTTCTATCTCTCTTTACCCACACAGCATTAACCTCTTCAACCATTTTATTTTATGACAATATTTTTTTCTTCATTTTAATTTTTTCAAATGTCTTTTTTTGGGATATATTTAAACGCATTTTCTTTGTCAATGTCTCCAATTTAATTTTTCAGCTTTTAAAATTTTCCCAAATTGTGTTCCCGTCCCTCCATAACATGATAATATCTTTCTTCTCATTTTATATTATAACTTTCTTATAGTTTAGAGCAATCGTTCTATTTCTGAAGGTAATATAATAATAATAATAATAATAATAATAATGGACTCTCCCGTCAGTTTCAACGTATGAGGATCTGAGAGCTTAATTGATTCAGTTATGAAATTTTGTGCGATAATCTTAAGTGGCACTTAAGACCCGCTAGTGGTTTACAAAGGAGGCCACATATGGAGAAAGAGTGAGGATTGTGAGATGCGATCACTGTTAGATTGGCTAACCTTTTAGATCTTGCTCTCGCTTCTTGAAGATGATTCAGACAAGCAGATTGAAAACTGCTGATCTCCATTCTACCTGCTAAGCGCTCAAGGATGTTATGTGGTATATTGACAGCTGACAAGTTCCTTTTCAGCCTGTCTTTGTATCTTAGCCGTGGGTGTCCTACATTCCTGTAGACCTGATCTAACTGGTTGTACATTAGGATCTTGGGTATCCTGTTATCAGATATTCTCAAGACATAACCAGTCCACCGTAACTGAGACTGTATGTAAAAGTCTCGATTACTCCAATATTAGACCTGTTAAACATTAGACATTAGATTGCACGCAGACAGCTTTTAGGAAAACATCCAGCTGGTGTATATGGTACCTGTATGGAGTCCACGACTCTGAGCCGTACAAAAGGATGGCAAGGACAACAGCTCTGTAAACCCGAATTTACGTATCCAGTCGAATACCACGCTCATTCTACAATCGATGGCGAAGTTTGCCGAAAGCACTGGTAGCCTTAGCAATATACATATATATATATATATTAAAGACATTTTTATGTTTAACGTTCTTTTTTATTGATACAAGTATTTAAGTAAATGCTCTGTTTATAATAAACAGTATTAAATAACATTTACCGGCCTGAATGTCCGAGAAATTTTTTTGACAGGATTCGAACCTGCATCCTATACGGAACCGTCATTTACGCTGACGTGCCTTGACCGCTCAGCCACAAAGGATCGTTCGGTTGGCAAGGTTGAATTTACTGCTTATAAAGTTCAATCTTCCATGAATCTCGTACATTCATAGCTGCTCATGGCGTATCAAATGTAAACAAATGACGTCATATATTAAGAAATGGACAAAGTCCGACAATTTATTTATTAAAGACATTTTTATGTTTAACGTTCTTTTTTTTTTTTTTATAGATACAAGTATTTAAGTAAATGCACTGTCGGCTTTTAGAGCTTCCGGTGCAAATTCCATGCAGTACCACATGGCGTTTCTAAATTTCTGGCGCTATGGTGCTCTTTTTTCTCATAGACGGTGCCCAACTGATCATACAATGGCAAATCGGTATATTGATATCTAGATAGATATGAACAGACTGATATATATATATATATATATATATATATATATATATATATATATATATATATATATATATATATATATGTGTGTGTGTGTATACAAATGTAAAAATGAACGAAAAAAGAATATAAATTCAAACGTTCATAACATTAATTTAAAACCATTAGCCGCCTGACGAGACGTTTTTAGACATCGAAACAAATATGCATTTTTTGTCGCGATAACTGGGTTGTTCCAATGTAACAGTTTATAATATATATATATATATATATATATATATATATATATATATATATATATAGATAGATATGAAAATTGAGATGGCTGGATGAATAGATAGATATATAGACAAAAATATATAAACAGACTGAGATAGATATGAACAGGCTTAGTCAGATAGATAGATAGATAGATAGATAGATAGATAGATAGATAGATGGAAATAATACTACCTTAGAAATTGTTCCGTATATTAACAGAAAGAGATAGATAGATAGATAGATAGATAGATAGATAGATAGATAGATAGATAGATAGATAGATCGATAGAAATACTACTTTAAAATTGTTCCGTATATTAACAAAAAGAAATAGATAGATACATAGACAGATAGACAGACATACAGATAGATAGATAGATAGATAGATAGATAGATAGATAGAAATACTACCTTAAAAATTCTTCCGCAATGATGGGATATCGAAGGCAAATGAAAGATTAGCCTTTTTGCCATTCCTATTTTCAAACTCCGCCCATGGCTGCCAGAGATTTTGACAGCTGCTGACCTAGCCTAAACAATGTTTTACTGTGTAAGCCAAATCACGTGGCACGTGCTACTTTGAACTCGGTCCAGACTTGATTTCGTAAGATGGACATTCCGGAAGCCGGCGGGTTTAACAGTCTCGATCCACACCTTTTCTCTGACGCATTAAATCTCAATGTTACTTTTTTTTTCTTCAGCTTTGTTCAAAAGAGCCACTTGTGTTTTTACATAATCTGTTATTGCATAATACATGCTGAATGACTCCATTCTTTAACTTCTTCGTAATTACACACGCACAAAAAACTGATTGTTCTCTGGTTGATAGCAGTCCTTGTTTTATTTGGATATAGGGTAGAGTTAAAGAGAAGTCTAACAAATCTTCCTTAATTTGAAATCATCTGCCCACTTCTGACGGCAACAAAGAAAAAGAAAACAAAAAAGGGCCTGATTCACTCAAATTATTAAAGGTTGCTTTTAAATGCATATTACCTAACCAAATCCTCATCAGCACCTGACAACGTGTCCTTACTTGGATAAACGATTCAGCGACGTGTCTTTTCTTTCGTTATTCACGTCATTCTTTTTTTGCATTATACACTCATATTAACTTGCGCCTTTAATTTGGATAGAACTCCTGAAGAAATAAAAGAAGTGTTTTAACGGAGGATGGAGAGTGCGACACCGAAATCTGAAGGTGAAGATGCTTTCTCAAAGCTAAGCAAAATATTAAGAAAGAGAAAAAAAATTGCAAGAAACAAAGAAAAGTCTACTGAACTGTTACGTAATATCACCTACCTATATGGCAATAAATGATGGACAATCTTCGCACAGATGAACGAGAGATTTGAACCAACAGAAATGTTCTACAGAAGGATACTGAGAATACCATGGATCGAACATGTGACCAATGACAAAGTTTTAGAAAAACAGAAAAAGAAGGACACTTATTTTTAACATCAGAAAGTGACAGCTGAAATTTCTACAGCACATAATGAGGATCGAGGGCTTGGAAAATTTGACACTCACAAGAGAGATTTGTAGGAAAACAGCGCCTAACCTAGCGAGTTTGTGTAACTGGATGGCAGAAAAAAGCTTTAGGAGAAATAACAAAATGACAGAATTTATTCAGAGCTACAAAGGAGAGGAAATTGTGGAGAGCCATGATCATATAAAAGAAGAATCTGTGTGTGATAGCTCTATGCATAGATATGTAGTGTTTAGTTAGTGGCTTATATGAATTGCCAGTACTTGATGGGTAATAAAATATCAAAATCAATCGTTGATTTACAAGTCTAATTTTGAAGCTTACACTTAAAGATTGACCGTGTCGTTTATAATTTGACGTATAGTCATATAGTGTATAATTATCTGGAGCTACACCCCTGTGAAAATTAATTGAAACAACCGCTTTAGTTTCTCTTCTTTCATCATACAGTCAGTTTTAAAACCAATCTACCTTTTCCTCAGATTAGGTCATTTGCAGTGGTGTGAAGTAATATGAATCTGTTTTCAGGGTGTATGATGAAATTTGCTTGGCCTTGAAAAATATTGCGCAATCAAATTTTTTTAACACGCCCAGACACCATTGTCTCGACTATCGATTAGTTGTCCTACGGTCATTGTCTGCGATGGACATTACTCCAAGGAAGCGTACGAAAATTGTAACACTGCACGAGCACACTGGCAAGCCTTACAGAGAGATCGCGAACTGTATGACAAAAGAGAAGCTCGTGACGGCCATTATAGACGTGTGGTACAGTGACCTCAAAATCAATGAGGACTGCTCCAATTTACTGGATTCCATGGCAAATCGCATCAAAGAGCTTCTAAAAAAGTAAATAGTAACGGACTTATTCGTTTTGTTTCAATTATTTTGCACAAAGTATATATATATATATATATATATATATATATATATATATATATATAATATATGATATATATATATATAAGTGCTATATATGTATAGGCACTATATACATAGGTGCCTTATATTATTTGGTGTATAGTCATATAGTGCATACTTATCAAGTGCTATATATATAAAAGGTGCTATATACATATGTACTATATATAGGTGCAAAATATTATTTGATGAATAGTCATATAGTGTATATTTGTTTATAATTTGTTATATAGTGGTCATTTGTATGTCTATAGGTAAATAATCGTTATTACTGGATATTGTTATATTTGAATGTATAGGTAAATATTATTCTTTAAATATTGATTATATTACTTACACAACTTGTATTCGGATATGAGCGCAATTATACACACCTGACCAAAAGATTGAACTTACAATCTCTATGTCAACAAATCCACTAACACTTTTATCCAATAAGGCAATTTGCTGTAGTTAACTTGAAGCCTAACTTCGATTCTGATTAGGTTGCAACTGCTGCTGCTTTCTATCATATTTTGATTGCTGCTGCTGCATTTGAAGACTTGCTGACATTTCTCTTTCCTTCTTTATTAGCGGCTCGCATATTATATTTATATCTATGCTAGGCCTACTAAGGATGTCCTCATAGCCTGGCATATAAGCTTATTCTTTCAGATGTTTGACTCTTCATTCCTCTTTGTCCAGTATTTTCACTTCGTTCCCTTTCAATATATAAATGATCAGCCATGGCCTATTTCATTGTTTCACCTCTCTACGGCTTTTCGATGTTCCTCCAGCCGTACTTTTTGGGGGTGGCTTGTTTCAAGAACTGGATCGGACAGTGTTTACTTGTACTCAGTGGAAACGAGTGAGAAACAACTGAACAGTACTAAATAAAAATAAGAACAAGACAAGATATTCCTAAACATGTGAAATGGAACGAGTAGTGTCTACTCCTGTAGATTAAATAAAGGTTTCAGGTCAGAAATCTTTGTAGGTTGTCCAGACTGATATATACCTGAAGAAGTCCTTTCACTTTTTATCTGGAGTGTTGTCTTTATCCCGAGACATGGGCAGTGGAGCGAGAACGGTCTACTGCCGTAGATTAAATAAAGGGTTCAGTTCAGAATTTCCTCTAGATCGATATTCATCTGTGGAAGATCGGAGAACACAACGGCCGAAACGTTGTGATAGTAACAACAGAGATGAGGATAATAGTCTGAATATAAACATTGTAAATGACGATAACTCCTCGTTCCAGAAATTCAGATAAAATTTTATATTTGTTGCTTATTAGATTAGAGTATATGTTTATGAACAGGCTGAGAGATATATATATATATATATATATATATATATATATATATATATATACTTAGAGGCGATAGTCTGTTTCATGCTAGATGCAATCGTCGCCTCTAAGTGTTGACTTCTATGTTCACTTTTATATATATATATATATATATATATATATATATATATATAGACAGGTCATGTCTATCTGTGAGCTTACAGACAGATTTTTGTTTTTAGTTTTTTTTATGGCTTATCAACTTTATGAAGGTTATTTAAATCCAGAAAAGAATTATTTTGGAAGATAATAATGATTAACTTACACAATTCATAGCTGGTGGGTAAAGAAGTGTATTCATGCTTTTCCCAAGGGTATTTGCGTATAAGTAAATAGAACGAACCCGATGGGAAGTGGAACTCAACTCTATGGATTTTATCCATTACATCACCACACGTACATCCAAGCTTACAACATCAAGTATTCCCAAAAAGGCTCCCATCTAGTTACTAACCAGACTCAACGTTGCTTAACTTCGGTGATCGTACGAGAATCAGTGGTCCAACGTAATGTAGTCGTCCACACACACACACACACACACACACACACACACACACACACACACACACACACACACACACACACACACACACACATATGTATATATATATGGATAGAGAGAGGCACCTCGTGGTGTTAGCAAGTTTGTCTTGCTTGAACAATTACAACTGAATAGTGACTTCAGTTCTCATTGATTGCCCCATACTTTCGGCCTTGTGCCACATCTGAGCTACGCTTGGAAAATCACTATATGTATTTATATACATGCACATTTCATTGAATACGAAAATTTTTATACATAATAAATAGTTTGCTGCATGTATGTTTTATAAAATGTTTTCATTTTTCAAAACACGGTCAAGATAATGTCTCCATGTTCATAGTTAATATTATTAACTATTTCTTATTTAACAGTTAAAATATTTAATCCTTGAAAATGGCTAAATGTATAGCTGAAAGCGCTCGTATAAAAAGAACATTCGGACAGGTTTTATATAATTTATCATCTGAAAAGAAAAAAAATATTAGATCGCATGAGAAATTGTATAAAAAACTAAATAAAAACACTTTGTCGTATTCAATGAAATGTGCATGAAAGAAGGATTGCTACCTAAACACACACACACATACATATATATATATATATATATATATATATATATATATATATATAGAGAGAGAGAGAAACAAATAGATAGATATGAACAGATTGAGAGAGAGTAAAATGAGAAACTTAATTCAGTTAGTATTGTTTAGAAAGAAATATAATTTACATTTTATTCAATTTGCATATTTTATTGTCATATTTTATATTTCAATTGAAAAATACTTGCTGTTGTAGTATGCAACAGATTTATTAGAGGTATTGTAATCTCCTCAAGAAAGACGAAGATGTGGTCGTAAATGCAAATTATCTCAATGAGACGAAAAGAAAATGAACAATGTTTTGAAGAAACACCTGAGAAAAATAGCCAATCAAATTGTAAATTGTTTGAATTTGATAAATACTGTGGGCGTAGATATAATTAAGCGTTGTCTACGACTAAATACTTTGTTTAAAATTAAAATCTAAAACCGACCTTGCTAACAAAGTAATGAAATGGAGAAAAAAAATAATAACAGCAATAAAAATCTTGTCAGCATTAAAACACTCATGGAGGTTGATATGCTGTGAAACAAACCAAACCAAACATTAGTAACTCTGGTAAATTGTATTTCTGATTAGACAGCCTTTTGAGATGGAATGCTAAGTAGACAAGAATGACCATGTTCGACTTGTTCTACTCTTTGCTTTTATCCAAGTTCAGAAAGCTGTTAAAGCTACTCCCGATTGTTCTGCTTTGTACGGAGATTAAAGGCTTCAAAATAATGTACGCTCCCACATAATGTATGCAATCACAGAGCTCAGTTGGGACGATCTGCCACACCCATCATATTCTTCTGATATAACCTTTTCAGACTATCAGCTTTTCCGGTCGCTTTTTAATAATTCTAAATGTGAATGTATAGTCCCGAAATGAAAATTATTTCATTTATTTATTCATTCATTATTACTAACCGAACAGCCATTAGGCGGGAATAGAAAGGTAGAAGATATAAAAAAAGCTCATCAGTAATTGGCAGAAAAAACGGGATATACAGAAAAAAAAAGTAATGCATTTAAGGTAGAAAAGTTAATTTGTACACAAATACTATTACCCTTTGCTAATATATTCCAAATGTATTTTGATCACCTTTTGAAGACGTCTGAAGTTGAGAGAGAGAGAGAGAGAGAGAGAGAGAGAGAGAGAGAGAGAGAGAGAGAGAGAGAGAGAGAGAGAGAGAGAGAGAGAGAGAGAGGATTCCACTCATTCATTACTAGTTGTGAAAAGGAATATTTTCCTTCTAGCTTAAAAGACGCCCATATAAGCAGCATTTAAGCTAGCTCTTGATTAGGACTTCAGCTTGTTCGGGAGTTTGAGAGTTACCAAGTCTTTGCCTATTCTCAGCATTGGAATCACTCCTGTCTGCCGTTTAATCTGGCTTTTCCTTTACATGGGACTTTCTTTTTTCTCGTTGCAGACTTGGTTCTTTTGATTGCAATCTTGTCCTCTGTTGGCGGAGATTTCTTTTTGCGAGGCATATTGCTGCCGTATGCGATAGGCAACAATAAACTACAGAAGAACTCAAAATTGATTGCTCCATTTAAGCATTGCATTAATATTTAAGCTTAACTTTTAAAAGTTCAACGATACTTCTGTCGTTACTTAATTTAGAGATAATTTGATGTACGTAGGTCCTTACTCTTTGTACAAACAATTATTTTTATTTTATGGGTGACTTTCGCTGCATTTCGCAATTAATTTCTATTATTTCCAAATTCATTTCCAATTTAATATCTTACAAAAGATTTCATCGCAAAAAAATCCAGTAAAAAAATCGACGAAAACAATTGCAGTAATGAAAACTTGGGAATCCAAAATTTCTGTAACATGAGCTATTGAAAGTTAGAGAGTTACATCCCTTTAATTGTTTTATCAGTAGAAGCAAAGATGGTGGAATCTGAAAACTTGTGAATTTAAAGTTTCTGTAACATGAGCTATTGAAAGTTAGAGAGTTTCATCCCTTTAATTGTTTTATCAGTAGAAGCAAAGATGGTGGAATCTGAAAACATCGCAATAATGAAAACTTTGGAATTTAAAGTTTCTGTAACATGAGCTATTGAAAGTTAGAGAGTTTCATCCCTTTAATTGTTTTATCAGTAGAAGCAAAGATGGTGGAATCTGAAAACATCGCAATAATGAAAAAACTTGTGAATTTAAAGTTTCTGTAACATGAGCTATTGAAAGTTAGAGAGTTTCATCCCTTTAATTGTTTTATCAGTAGAAGCAAAGATGGTGGAATCTGAAAACATCGCAATAATGAAAACTTGTGAATTTAAAGTTTCTGTAACATGAGCTATTGAAAGTTAGAGAGTTTCATCCCTTTAATTGTTTTATCAGTAGAAGCAAAGATGGTGGAATCTGAAAACTTGTGAATTTAAAGTTTCAGGACTGCCATTCCGTATCCGGCTCGGAATGTTTTCAATTTGCTTACGGAGTCGGCTTGATTCCACAATGGCTGGGCTTATGGCCTCTAGGACTAAAGTTGAAAAAGTCTTACACAGTGACACACTGACATTCGCGTTTATTATATAAAGGGTCAGACGATAAAACAGTTGTTGAGTTTTGTGCCTTTTCTTTCTGATGGATAAAACACTGGGTGTAAGGTGACTACAAATTGGAAATATAGACTTAATTTGGACAATAATGAATAACGCTCCGGAAAAGGTTTCTTAAACTTGTGAAGGGAAATGTCTTTTCTATTATCGTTGAATTTTTCAGCGCGCTAACGTCGCTACCGCGTGTGACACAAGGTCGAAGTTTAAAGTGAGTTTAATGGCAATACCATGGAAAAAATTCTCAAACGTCCTCAGCACTTTCCCATTTGGAAACGCCTCAGGCGAGGCAGTGACTTCAGCCCCCTTCCGTAGGAAAAGTACTGTCTGGTGGATGCTTCCCTCAGGGACTTGAGCTTAATATTTTTAAAAACATTCCCGGCAAAAGTACGATGGAAGCATGTGGTGGGTTTTATTATGATCTAACCTAGAAGCCGCCTTTTACTCATACAGAAGGCTTTTTAGGCCTTCGGTCTTTTACCGTTTTCAGTGTTTTATGCATGTAAAAGTAATATTAATTTAGAAATAATAAAATTAATTTATGTTTATTCGATACCTTAATTCGGCATAATCTTTCTTCGTATACACAACCGATTTCCATAGTTTCTTCGCAATTATTTTACACGCAATTTTCTTTTCTTTTAAAATCATCAATTTTTATGATCTCTTCGCATAAAGACATTAGGGAACACGAACTATGTAATATTTCGAATATTTCACAGTTGCTAGAAAAAGAAAAAAAAGCATATGAGCAACGTACTGTGCCCTGGTTAAGTTTTAACTACGATTTAATAATTTAAAATTTTTTTTTTAATTAGACGAAGTGTTACTTGCGACGAAAAGCGAAATTAAAGTTGATCATTTAATAAAGAATTATTTTTTAAAACCTTTCTGTTCGATATTTAAATTTAACTTTAAATCACGTGTAACAGTGGTTACAACCTGTTACTTCAGATCGTTTATGATTCACCGAGATCAAAAAACGGACGGACGGACACACGTACACTGCGCTTTATTTAAATAGAAAATAAAGCTATAATGACTGAAATATATTAGATCAGAGGTTATATTTAGTTCTAAATATTTTTCTCAGACAAACGACGAATTAAACTTTTCCCCTGCACGATATATATACTATAAGCTCCCTAACTCCTTATTTTATAAAAAATGTATGGAGAATATAATCAGCGTCGGTATGAAATGTCAAAAATGTTATAATTTTACAAAATGGTAACGCAAACTCGAAAGCCTATTAACCTATATACTCGATGAAAGCATATACCCAATATATGAAAATTCATACATTTTTCAATAGTACGAGCTGTCATATTTGGAAGACGACCATAAATTATTTAAGAGGAAAGGACATCGTACATTTCGAAAATTGTCCAAGTCAGTCTGCTGATTTGAATATTATAGAAAATTGTTGTGATGTACCCTTGTGTGCCAGATAGAAGTGCCGACTGGAATAGTCATATTTAAACTTGAAAAATATAGGCGTGGAAACTTTGGTTCCTGGGACAAAAGAGTCGTGCTGCGGAACAAATTATTTGTAAAATAATAAGTATACCGTACGAAATAAACACGTTGCCGGAGCTGAGGAAAATGAAAGAAATAATTTAATCACGCTGCTACTTTTATTTGGTGTGTATAAGTGTACACAGATACATGGGTGTATGTTGTGTTCAGTACGTGTGTTTTGGTACTTACACTTTTTATATTTATTTGTAAGAATGTTTATGGGCTCACAGGTATTTGTATATATTTGCGAATTTTGGACAGCAGCCACGGAATAATGGAATTGGACATTCTGTCTGTAAGAATTGCCCGACAAGCAACAATTCGCAGCTAAAGGTATTTGATTTCAGTAATTGGATGGGCAGACAGCCGAAAAGTTTTTGTGCATCCAAATTTCAAGGAGATGGCGTTGCCACTGTCCTGATTTCGCTAGCTTTTCCCTCGAAATGGCTTACCAAGACAAAAAAATAGTCTAAAATTCTACCCGCTCGCTGGTATTCAACTCGTAGACCGCGTGGAATTATTTGCGGGTGTCGTTCAAAAAGTTCTATGCCTCAGATAGAAAGAAGGGCCATAGATGAACCTTTTTTTGGGGGGAAACACATGATCACTCCTTATAAAACTAGAAAAGCTTATTTAGATTTCTGTCTTAGTTTCTGTGCAGCTGAGGCCCATACAAAAAGGTGTGCACAAATCTAAAAATGAACAAAGCAGAGACCCGATAAGTTATAAAGTATCTTCCCCTTTCTATGCAACTGTGAAGAAGTGAGATGCAGAATTATGGAAGACGTATGGCAGGGTTAGCACAGAGGATGACCCTCGGTCAGGCTATCCAGAAAGCGTAATCGATGATGAACAAGTTGGTACCTCTTGGTACTATTGACCGTATGGTTTTGGGTGACAGACATCTTACTGTGCA
This sequence comes from Acanthosepion pharaonis, assembly GCA_903632075.3. Classification (NCBI taxonomy): domain Eukaryota; kingdom Metazoa; phylum Mollusca; class Cephalopoda; order Sepiida; family Sepiidae; genus Acanthosepion; species Acanthosepion pharaonis. The sequence continues at coordinate 1,477,693 of CAHIKZ030003576.1, read as the reverse complement.
GCAGATAGCTAAGTACATAGGCATTAGTTTTGGCTCGGTCCATATTTTTTTAACTGAGATCTTGGAGAGCTATCTGCAAGATGGAGTGCTAAGAATGTTGACAACAGAGCAAAAACTGAAAAGAGTTGATATTTCCATGACAATCCTGACTCGATTCCAGGCTGACCCTGAGAATTTCTACAGCAGATTAAAAACCTTTTTACTCGTTGTCACTTTTGTGATGTCACACTGCTCAGGTTGAAGTTAGCTGAAGCAGCCAACTGCGGCTGTGAATTGCTATCACATCCCTCTTAGCTCCTTGCTTCCTAAGATCAAATCCCTCGTATGTGGTCGCCATTTTGGAAATTATGAGAATATTTGTACTTTGGAGATGTTTTTAGAGTTCAAGAATGCCACCTTCTTCCAAGATGGGATTGAAATGCTTAAGCATCGTTCACCCAAGTGCATTGATGTCAACGGGATTATATTGAAAAATAGTGAAAAACTGTCGTGTTTCTCCAAATCATTCTGGGTGAGACTTAGAACTTTCTGAGCGACCCTCGTATATCTGTTCTAGATTCAAGTAACGACAACGACTCAAAATTAGCTCTTCAACAATGTTTGTAGTGAAACAGTTTAAATATTTTGATCCATGTAAGTTGGTAAGTTGATTTTGTTTAGTGGCATGTCAACACCTCTATGGGTTATTTAATGTCAAAATCTACATATTTTGAACACAATGTTATGCTTTCGACTACAGATACTTTGTATATAATTTTATATTTTCAAGGTAAAGTTCTGTTTTTTAGATATATGGTTTATAAATCATAAATATATTTTCGGTAACTTTACTATAAACATGTATTTTTATATTATTTAGTGCTGCATACATTGCCATTTTGCTATAAAAATCTATTGTTGCTCCTTTTATTATAAAAATATACAGTTGATTTTTTTTGGGTGGGTGAGCGTGTTCACTATTTGTCCATAGTTGGGACCTTAACAGGTGCTACCCCAGCCCCCCGGATCAGAATGGACTTGGGAACAACAACAATTAAGAGGTGGTTGCACGCTCCTCAAAACCGCCAATCTCCCGAACTTGCTGTCGGATGTAGTTTATCGTCATACCCAGGACGATCTTGATTCATACACAGGATATTTGGAAATGATTTGTTATACATCTAATGCCTTCATCATCATCATCATCATCATCATCATCATCATCATGATGTCCTGTTGTGGTCGTAGGGTACCTGACCAGTTCCCTCCATATGTGTTTGTTATGTGACAATATTTGAGTCTCAAAGGCTCTTTGTCCACTCAGTGACGTTGTCAGTCCGTTTTTTCACCTGTTTGCTCTTTCTTCTTCTTTTGCTTAAGGTGGTACCTTTTACCAAGGCCGTAGAAAGAAAGACCGTGTGCCCTTGTGGCCTGGCCATATCATTTCATTTTCCTCGTCTTGTGCTTGGTTATGAGGTTTTATGTGATGCTGTCTCTGATTGCGTCATTTTTATACGCTCTACGTAGGAGAGGTCTAGGTTGGTTCTGTTGTTTACCATTTCCAATGCTTGGACCATTGACTGTAGCTCTGTTGTCATTGTTCAAGATTCGCTGGCGATTGAGATATCCTACTGTCCGGCAGATAGGTAAGTCAGTAGGCATTATTTATGGTTCGGCCTATACTGTTTTAACTGAAATCTTGAGCATGAGCAACTTCTCTGCAAGATGGGTCCTAAGAATGCTGACACCAAACCAGAAACTGAAAATGACTGACATTTACAGGACACTTCTGACTTGGTTCCAGACTGACCCTGAGAATTTCCGGCACAGATAAATAACAGGGAGAAGCTGAGGGTCAGACTTGCAGCAGTCTGATCTTTGATTTCTGGCAGATATTCTTGCCTTTCTAGATGATTCTTAGTTTTACGACAACTACTGTTGCTCGTGTTGCTCTGGGTTTGTATTCCATTTATGGTTTGATTTGGTTTGGTTTACGGCATATCAACCTCAATGGTTTATTTAATGCCAAGTAGATTTTTCATTGTTGGTAATATTTTTTTCAAATAGTATTTCTGGTAATAGTTTCCCCCCAAAATATATAGCTGGTAATATTTTTTCCAAAAATTATTGTTGGCAATAATGTATTGTTGGTAATAATGTTTTCTTCGAAATTTTATTGCTGGTAATATTTTTTTTTACAAAAATGTATTGCTGGTATTAAAACCTTTTTTTTAAAAACTCTTTTTTCTACACGTTTTGACCCCGGTTTTGGGGTAAACTATTTCCCCATAGCTGGGACCCTAATATTTGCTACCACCTCGGGTCAAGGTGGACCTGGGAACACCAGCAATTAAGAAGAGGGTTCTTTGCTTCTTAAAACCTCCTGATCAGAGCACTTGCTGTTTGATGTAGTTTATCATCTTACCCAGGACGCGGAGGTAGTTTATCGTCATACTCAGGATGCTTCCATTTATTAGCCCTCTTCATTGATAATCGAGCAATGATATTTGAATTGGTTAAATTTCTTCACTGTTTCCTTACTTGTTTGAACCCGCTCTTTAGTAATCCTAGTAAATTTGCGATACCAAATGAGGGTTTCCTTTATTACAGTAACAGTTAACCTGGCTCTACTAAATCACAAACGAAGATCTTTACCAATTAACAAAGAACCACATCGTTTGAACACTGACAACAGAAACAATAAAAATAGACAGTACATGTTACTTCAACAGAAAATAATGACATAGACAAAGAAAAAATGCTGAACAGCTACGCCGTATATATCCTTCTGTATGACAGTAAAGGCTGGATAATCTCATAACAGCGAAAGAGATATGACCTTATCGAACAATGCTATGGATCCCATAATATGTGCAAGAAATTTCAACTGTTTTTTTTTTCATTCTTTCGAATTCTAAGAATAGGGTGCAGCAGATACATAGACCTCCCGGACATACTTCCTACATAATGGTAAAACATTAGTTAGATGAAGACACTATTAACACTTGCCTACGTTCACTAGCATCACATAGGCGACAGTGTAAAATGTGGGAGGTATTTCTGCCTCACCCTGCAGCAAATGCCCCACCATAATGTGGTATATATTTCTAGGAACTATGTCTAGGCGGTATTTCCGCCGCACGTTGTATAAGTGTCCTTTTTGTTTCCATTTTCTTTACCCAGTATTTGTTGATATTCGATCGAAGTTATTTGAATTGGATAATGTTTTCACTGATTCATTAATTATTTGGAGCAGGATTTTCATAAGCTTAGTAAATGGTGGTTGCTCATACTACAGTAACGGTCAGTTATGCCGACTTGATAACAATGGCGACCTGCCGAGAAGCATTAAGGACATCAGCTTAGTCTGGCACAAGGTCATGTTCCTTTTGAATAATTTACTGGATTTACTCAAATTCTTTTTCTCATATAGGATTATTATGTTGTGAGAGACAAAAAAGATATCTCCCCTTGGCTCTAATAAAAATCTAATTATAGATATTCGCAAGGATTAAAAACCGTCACGTGATCTGAAAACAACTGCACGTGACATCGTTAGACACGTAAATTAAACATTATCTTTCATCTCGGTTAAGTCAAAGTAAGTGGACGCACACATTTTGAGCTCGTGTTAAATCCAAACAGATAAGTACAAAAATACAAAAATGTTTTTCGGTACATAATCTTTTGTTAGTAAGTACATGCAACTTTGTATTAACAATTCCACACACACACACACACACACACACACACACACACACACACACACACACACACACACACACACACACATATATATATATATATATATATATAATATCTCTGGTACTTCTAATAAACTCACTACATATATTGGTTTTACTACAACCACGCTCTCCCGTAGACTAACCTGTCACCTTTCTGATCTTAGTTCTATTAAACAACATTTCTTAGAAAAAAATTAGCTATGTACATAATATTAACCAGATATTAGTTGATAGCACAACAATACTCACACATACACAAAGTTAAAAGAACCTTCAGCTATTGGAGACCATCTTCATTAAAAAAAAAGCAACCCACACTCAACAAAATTACATTTCAAACTAGTCACAACACATTACATTGCATCTAGACTTATGGTTCTGTGGTTAATATTTCGGTCTTTCGCGCTGTACGACGTCATAGAACCGCGTCATAAATTTACGACCTGCGTCTACTATTCCGCGACCATTATCATCGCATAGCAATCTCCTATGTCAACATAACAGAATGTCATATTTGATGGTGAATATGTTTGTTTAAATGTCCGCATAACCTCTCTGAAGATGGCTCATGTGAGTCGAAAGATTAGATCAAGGAGCAGCTTAATACAAAATATCCAAATGTCGGACAATTCTTGTCTTTATTTTCCCCCGAAATAAAAGCAAATATACGGAGTTTAGAACGGCTCATGATCAAATATAATAGACATTCATTGCTTGTTATAGTTAACCACACACACACACACACACACACATATATATATATGTATATATAAACATCACGTGTTTTTATACTAAGATGTTTGTGTTTTATCTGAACTTTTTTTTATATTTATGTTGTAGATTCATTCATTTTGTAAGTGAAGTCACTTTTACATAGCCACGCGCAACAATTGTATTCATATTAACGAGAAAGGCCCGTGATAATTTTACGGTTTTTCTATTTTAATATTCTGATTAATCTTAATTCTTAAGTCAATGTTTGAATATGCTCATGGCGAGTTTTATAACAATAAAATATCTATAGAAATTCCCTTATCGCATCGTTAAACATTTGCGCTTAACAACAAATTATAGAAATAACAATCAAAAACATGAATGCTGATCGTTATTTTAAGAAGTGGGTACAAATGAAAAGATTTAAAATTGACATTTTCCATTTCATTGAAACCGCCATGAAACACTTCTATCTTCCCGTCTTTCTTTTCTATCTTTATTTTTTTTCTTTTCCTCACTGAAACTGATTAGTGTCATTTCCTATCTTCCCACGTGATCAAAACGGAATAGTCCATTATTTATGAGGTATTTTCAGGAGACGTTAAACATTTTTATCTTTTCTTATTTTTGTCTTACTATCCAACTCTGTGCCTTAGAAACATTTCTCTTAAGAATAATTTTAAAAAAATAATTCATCAGACGATGTTATTTAATTTAATCTATGATAATTGGATTTTTGGGCGATTGCCTTTGCCGGTTTTCGTCATTCAATGCTGTTCGTCAGACATTTCATCAGACAGTTTATCGCGGCTGCCATAACTTTTCTGCCTTTCGGCTGAGATCAAAATGCAGCATATGTTCCGATCAGATTAATCTGTTTCTCTCTCTCTCTCTCTCTCTCCACTACACTCCCCATCTCCTTTTTCTTTCTTATTGAAACCAAATAATATCTTTCCCTCCTTTTCCATGCGATCAAAACTAGGAAGTCCATTATTTATGAGGTATTGGCAGAACATAACGGTCGTGATAACTAACGAGGGGGGGGACAAGCACTATTATAATAGGATTATCAAGCCAACAATGTTCCTAATTACTATAAACGTTATTTTACACGTGTTTCAGCAAACATTCCTTTACATTATGTTTAATAAGAGTTTCAATGGTCTAGGTCGTTAGACGTAAATTTCATTGTTTGTAAATAAACAGTGATGACTCAAATATAGTAATGGCTGGTTGCTTGTATCTGATTATGCCTGTCTTCTAGGGCGACTACGAAATCTATATTGCAGACGCCTGCTCGGGCTCATTTGCGTTTGTTTAAGACATGCAGCGCTCGTGGTTTATACTGTAGCTGACCTGAGTTACAATTTTTGGGAGAGAGCGCGTTATCTGGCGTGTTTAGTAAGGTTAACAAGACCAGTACGCTGAAATCCTCGGTCATGAGTAGCTCAGCGATCGGACATGTGGCCGAGTGGTGAGAGAATTCGTTTTCCGGCACTGAGATTCGGTTTCGAATCTCACTATGGTCGATTTATCAGGAATATTACTTCTTGATTTCATCTACCTGTAGAAACAATACCAGCGTACGGTACCTATGGAAAAAGCCTGTAAACCATACGACGTGTTGACCCCAAGCATTGCGAATTAAATTCGGTAGACGGAACTCAAATATATGAACCCACTAAAATAGTTTGGTTCGTTTATCAATCTATATGGGTTTATTTAATGCCCATAAATATTTTGAACACTGCAGGAAATATCTGCCTCGTCAGTCATGTATCGAAAGATGCCTTCGACTGCAGATAAAATTTATTGTTGGTCATTTTACTATAAATACATACTGTTGGCCATTATATTATAAACTGGTATTGCTGGTATTTTTACTTTCATAGTGTTTTGTTTTTGTTTGGGGTTCACTGTTTGTCCATGATCAGGGTGAACATGGGAACAGCAGCAATTCCGAGGTGGTTCCACGCCCCTCAAAGTGGCGAATTTTCTGATCAGAGGCCTTGCTGCCAGATGTAGTTTATCGTCATATCCAAGTTTGCACTAAAATAAAATTACAGTCATAAGAAATAGATGATATCGACACAACGTTTTGACTAAGAATTCTTTGGTCAGATATTGGTGTTCCTCATTTTGGCTGATACCGAATATCATCTATGTATTATTTTTTATCATTTCACCTCAAGGAAGGCGATAAAGCCATTAAGATGCAAGGGATTCCTGAGCTTGAAAGAAAATGAGAAAACGTTAGTGAAGAGAAACGAAAATAAAAGAAGAGCATTCAAAAAGACAGATGGCAATTGGCGTCGCATTTGTATTTTTGAAGATTATAGCTGACAGCAAATCACGGAGCCGGAAGGTTCGAACTAGGAGAAAGTGGGAAGCATCCCATGAGCTCAGTACAGCAGAGCAAAGGTTGAGCCAGAAGGCACTAGTAGGAACAGTGTAAGTGGGCAGATCAGGCCTAGGTTACGGTCCCAATCCCCGAAGAAGACAAAAAAAAAAAAAGAAAAAGAAAAAAGGAAAGAGCGGAAACACTGTCTTTAATATGAAGTGAGAGCATGTGTGGAGGAAATTAGAGCCAGAAAATTGGTGGCGTTAGTTCAGCAAAAGGCCTGGGCTAATTCCGGAAACAGGAAAATTTCCTTGACAGATCTCTAGTACGCTAATCCCAGTAACACAAATTTCCTTGTGCAGGTAGTGTATATGATACATTACCCAGCCCAGAAAACCTCCACACGTGGGGAAAGTGTGAGTCTCCACTTTTTACGTTGTGTCAAAAGAGAACATTGAACGTGTATTGGGCGATTGCCACGGGGCATTGAGTGTGCGGCATTACCAGTGGCGCCATGACAATGTTTTAAGAGCCATTGCAACAATAGTCTAGAGGAATCTTCAAACAAACCGATAAGAAGCTGATGATTTTCGTCACAGCAGGTAAAAACATTAGAGAAGAAGAAAACGTCAATCCTCAATTCTGCCTAAAATTCCCAGAGAAAATAATACTGACTAAGTTTCGTCCAGACATGATTATTTATTCGGCAAAGACCATGCAAGTCATCATGTTAGAATTAACAGTCACTTGGGAAGAAAATGTGGACGAAGCCCGCGAAAGGAAACTTGGGAAAATTTTACATATAGTAGAGGGTTGCAAACGATGGGATTGGCGAGCTCAGTGCAAACCGATTGAAATCGGATACAGAGGCTTCCGGGGGAACTGGATAGTCGGTCTTGGGTATTACTTAAAAAACACACCAGACAACCAAAATAAAAGCAACTATAAGAAACATTAATATTCGCTTTATTTTCAGCGAAAACCGAAAACAATTCGGATCCCTTTCCAACATGCGAAACAAGTGTAAGATAGATGATAAAAGCAGTACTTCTCACGAGATTTATTGCACGAAAATACAGCAATTGTGGCTATGATTTTTTAAGCGCAGCTTAGATGTGGCACAAGGCCGAAAGCAATGGGGGCCCCCAGTGACAATTGAACTCACTATTCAGTTGTAATGGTTCTAGCAAGACAAGCTTGCTAACCATTACACCACGTCGAGGTGTCCTAAAAGATTTTCCAAGCGTACCTTAGGTGTGGCACAAGGCCGAAAGTGTGAAGCACCCAGAGACGATTGAACTCAATTTTCAGTCGTAATTGATCTAGAAAGACAGGCCTTCTAACCATTACACCACGTTGAAGTGACCAAGTGTTTTTCCAAGAATAGGTTAGATGTGACACAAGGCCGAAAGTAGGGGGCACCCAGTGAGGATCGAAATCACTATTCAGTCGTAATTGTTCTAGCGAGCCAAGCTTGCTAACCATTACACCACCTCGAGGTGTCCTAAATGATTTTCTAAGCGTAGCTTAGATGTGGCACAAGGCCGAAAGTATGGGGCACTCAGTGAGGATTGAACTCACTAATCAGTCGTAATTGATCTAGCGAGTCGAGCTTACAGACCATTACAACGTTTCGAGGTGCCCAGCAGTATTTCTCACTGTGCTGATATATTACTCAGTAAAAAAGAAAATAGAAAGTGTGTAGAATATTTGCTAATAAATAAAAGTGAACGACAAATTGTCATCTGACATCACAACCTAAATTTCCCACTGGTCAAAGCCCAGATAAAAAAAAGACAAAAAACTCCAAATTCATTTGCCTTTTTCCACATCATGCAGTCCCTCACATGAACAATTAGTGCAGCACAATACAATGTTTCCTTGATGGACAAAGAAAAACAATAGAGAAAATACCAAGGGTATGACTCCTCTTCTTCTCCCCCAGCTATGGATAAATTGCGGGACAGCCTTGAATGCCAACTGGTCTACCTCAGAAAGAAATGGCAACCTACTGCGGGAAAAAAATCTGCCTCGCCAGTCATGTATCGAAAGATACATGATCGCTTAAGCGTGTATCGCACATGACTGACTATACAAAAGGAAACAGCAAAAAAATGAAGGTGTATACCAATTCTAAAGCACTTCTATTTACAATAGAAGTAGACAGGTTCGTCTATCGTCCAGTTATCTCGCTTCCTAGTTTTTTTGAGCAGGGATAGAGATTTATCACTTGTTTCTTGTTTAGGATTTGGCTTCCGTTTCCTTCTAAAGTAATTTTATTCTCTTTAACTCCCAGGAGCCAATCTTTCTATTATTACCTTTTTACACTTTTACACTTGATTTTGGTGTCCCCAATATGTAATTTACATGTTGATCTGTTCCTGTTGCTGACAAGCATACACTATATCTTCTTGCACTTGATACCTACACCTTTCTTCTTTCTTTCTCCCCAGTTTCTGTAGGAGTTCCTGTAGTTTCCTTTTTCTGTCTGCTATCAACATTGACTCTCTTATACCACTTGTTTCTAAAAGCTGACCAACACACTAAACTTAATAATGTTCAGATATTAGATTATCTGGCGCTTAAGTGCTTATTGCTAGTCATTGAACTAAAAATAAAAGCCCAGAAGGCAAATTTTATGTCTCAAGAAATTTTCAAATAGAGATAATTACTTTTGCGATGTTGTTCACTTATTTGTTGTATGAAACTCGATTTACTTTCATAATCCTGTAATGAAGACGTCATTTTTAGTGTTTTCAAAATTTAGAAGATTCCAGACTTACCAAAAGTCGTGACTCTTCGATTCATTGATAGCGTGCATGAAACTGCGAAGTCACATCTAGTTGCCACACTGTCCTGAGTATGACGATAAACTACATCCGCGGCCTGGGTAAGACGATAAACTATATCCAGCAGCAAGGCCTCTGATCAGGAGGTTTTGAGGAGCGTGGAACCACCTCTTAATTGCTGATGTTCCCAGGCCCACCCTGATCCAGGGTGGTAGCATCTGTTAGGGGGCCAGCTATGGTCAAATAGTTAACACCCAAACTTGTGTAAAAATAGGTTTTAATACCAGAAATACTTTGTAATAAAAAAAATATTTCCAGCAATAATTTTTGAAGGAAAAATTATTATCGGCAATACTTTAAAAAAATACCAGCTATATATTCATTAGAAAAAAATATGACCAGCTATAGATTTCTTCAAGGAAGAATATTCCCAGAAATAGATTTTTGAAGAAAAACATTATGAGTAATAAAAATTTTGGCGGCATTAAATAACCCATTGAGGTTGATATTCCTTAAAACAAGGCAAATTAAACAAAACTTGTTGCCACAGGAGCTTCCAATGACCATTTCGCCACGAGAGCCACAGTGTTTAAACAGAGCCTTTGAAATCTATAGTAATTTTCATGAATTTCAACTTCAATAAATAAAATAAAATAAAAAAACTGTTAAAAATGTTATGTCAATATCATCTGTAGAAATTTACAGTTGATTGATTTGCTTTTCACGGATTATCAACCTTTTTGCACGTTATAAAAAGGCAGAAAATATTTTTAGATTGTGAGAATTATAGGGAAATAAAAATGATTTACTGATACAATTCCTACTAATTAACCCGTAACTTGGGGGGGGGAGAAGAGATGGATTCATGCCTTTCCCCGGGACATTTGTACGTAAGTGAATATAACGTATCCGACTGGAATTGGAACTCAACCCTCCGACTTTCAATTTCGTTATATATTACACCATCCTCACATCCAAGTTTACAGTACATAGAATTTCCCGGGAAATAGGGAAATAATTCTTCTCCTTTTGTATGCTATGTTCTTTCAAGACGTGGGTGATTATGACTCTCCCCTATTTCCTGTATGCAATTTTGGTTCCTTTACGATCCCCATTTCCCTTGTATCCGTGTTGATAGCAAACATAGAATGAAAACTAGAGGAACACGTAGAGAATGTAGAAAATGAAGACGGACAACGCAAAAAGCTAGCTCTGAATTTGTGACGTCAGAGGTAAGTACAAAATTCTACATGTCTGCAAAGGGTTATAAAAGATGGCGGAAAATGTAGCGGGAAAATTCGAAGTTACGTTGGAGTAACGAAAGAAGCCTTCCTAAAAAAATGACACAAGGTATTAAGAAACAAGATATTTTCCGTAAATACAAATAAAGAAAGAGTGCTGAATTATGTAATATTAATTCTGTCATATGGCAGTGAATGCTGGACAATTTCCTCATAGATGAAGAGGTTAATTGAAGCAAGAGAAACAAAGAAAAGAGTGCTGAACTGCTATGTAATAACAGTCCTCCTGTTTGGCAGTGAATGCTGGACAATTTCCTCTCAGATGAAGAGGTGACGTGGACGAACATATTCAATGATTTGTTTTCTACAGCTTATCAACATATTTTTTTAGATTGAAATAATTGTTTTTTAGACAATAATGGATTAGTGATACAAGTCTTAATAATTAACCCACAGCTGGAGGGAGAAGATGTGGATTAATACCCTTTTCCCAAGGGTATTGGTGTGCGTAAGTGAATATAAAAAAACCCAACGTTAATTGGAATTTTGCTCGCCGCTTAACAAATCCGTCCATTACACCACCCGCACATCCAAGCTTACAGCACCTGCTATTCCCATGTGGTTACCCATCTCGTTACTGACCAAGTTCGACATTGTTTAACTTCGGTGATCGTACAAGAATTGGTGTTTCAATGTGAGGCGGCCGTAAGCGTTCTTAAAGCAATGCGGTTCTCAAGAAGGATGCTGAGAATACCATAGATGGAACATGTGAGTAATGAGAACATTTTAAGAAAACTAGGAACAAAAATGTACTTCTTCTTTCTGGGACACATAATGAGGAAAGACAGCTCGGAAAACTTTTAACTCACAAGGCATACTGAAGGTAAGTGGGGCAGAGTAAAACAAGTAACCTACCTCAGTCAGTTATGTGCCATGCGTGATAAATGCTTAGGCGATCATGTATCTTTCGATACATGACTGACGAGACAGATTTTTTCCCGCAGTTGGTTGCTATTTCTTTCTGCGGTAGACCAGCTGCCATTTAAGGCTATACAACCCGGGCTATCTTCCTATTTACCCATTTACTGGGAAGAGAAGAAGATTCATACCTTTCTCAATGGTATTAGCATGTAAGTGAACGTGATGGATTCGACTGGAATTCGAACTCGGCTCTCCGAATTCTCAATACGATCCGCTATCCATTAAAATAAACTCATGTAAATCTATAGCAGAAAAAGTTACTTACAGGGATTGCTTAGAGTTACAAAGGATTGCAAGTTGTGGAGAGCCACGACTCCCTGCATCCAGAAGACACTTCCCCAGCTTCTCTTATTTTTATTATGACTTGTGAGTGTTAAATTCTCTAAACCTTCTTTCAGCAATTTCCCTATAAATATAAGCTTCTTTGTCACTTCGAGAATCTTTGAGGAAAATTTCAAACATGTTCTGCCATATTGATTATTAAATAATATTTAGAAAACCAGCTGTCTCTTCTTTCTTTCGTATCATATTTTCCTGTCCCTTAATACTTTGTTTAGTTTCTGAAAGTCATCTTTCGCTATTTTCACGTGCCTTCAGATTTCAGTGTCACATTTTCCGTCATCTCTTACTACAAAAGCTGGAGATTTAATTTTCTGAACCTGGTTGATTTCGACGTCTCCAATATGTAGTTAACACCTCGGGCTGTGTCTCTTTTGCTGACAACCATGATTTCTCTGTTCTTGCACTTAATGGGTTAATACTTGCTTCTCGCTTTCCTTTCGTATCTCATCTAATACTTATTTCACGTATCCTTCCGAAGTCTGCCATAAACACAGGAACATTTTCGTATCATATGTCCTCAAATAAGTCGTGATAGTTTACTTATAGACAAAAAGCAATATATCTTAAACATAAAATTACTTTGGTAACGTATCACGTTATTAGGATTTTGATTTCTTTGCTTTAATATCACTTTTGTAATTAAGTAAAATTAATGAGTTGTAATAATTAAATCAAGAAATAAATTCATAATTCTTAAGAATAATCCCAAACGAAAAAGGTCATGAGGCTGGCAATTCGCTTATTACAGACAAGAAGCCACGATTCCTTTAAATGAAATGTGAAATTTCTCAAATTAATGAGAGAAAAATCGTATGCTGTCATTAAGATCTACGGCAAGAATGGATTTTCTATCTGTAATATTTATAGTGTTTTTTTGAGAGTATATTTTTAAAAATTGTTCCATTTTCCTATTATTTATTGTTGTTAATCTAATAGTGAATCTAATAAGATCTACGGTAAGAAAAATCTACTATAGGTAACATAAATTTTATTACTGTATATTGTTAAAAATTGTTCTATTTTCATATTAGTTATTGTTGTTAATCTAATAGTAATCAATAAAACAATAGAAAACTTTGAAGGGAAATGGAAACAACATGGATACTTTTCGTATCAAAAAGTGGAATTTCTGGGTCACATAATGAGTAAATGGGTGGGAGGCTTGGAAAGTCCTATCGTAGGAAAAAAGAGAATAGAGTGAGGCAGTAGGCTACCTACCTAACAACGTCATCAGTATGGATGATGGAACGGAACGTGACGGTGATGCTACAAAGATAAACGTTACTAAGAGATATAAAGTATATGATGGTGTGAAGAGCCATGGTCGCTCAAGTCCTGAATGATTCCCGGGCAAGAAGGGAATCGTAAAGAAATTTCAGTGTTTGCGTAGTGTTTGTGTCGGAAGGCTCATTCGGAAAGATGCCTTCCAAAAGCCAAGCAAAGTTTTAGAAGCAGGAAAAATATCGTCAGAAACAAAGAAAAGAAAACTGAATCAGTCTTCCTATATGGCGGCGAGTGAATGCTGGACAATTTCCTCACAGATGAAAAAGAGACTTGAAGCAAGAGAAATGTGGTTCAACATAAGAATGCTGAGAATAACGTGGACCGAACATGTGAGCAACGATGAAGTTCTAGAGAAGATGGCAAAAGGAACACTGTAGTATCGTCGAGGTGAATGAGTGCTTAATATATTTATTCAGCACCAGCATCAGGTGCTAATGGATACGTACAAAAAACACAGAACAATAAGTTACAAAACAATTAACAAGACAACTTACAATGAATAGAAGAGGGTCAAATGCTGTATAGCCAAACGAATTAAGATCAGTCCGCATATAAATCAGCTTAGTATCAAGCCCTTAATCTAAGGTTGAAGTCCTTAATCGTAGACCATTTAAGGCTATGAGCCAGGCTATCTGGTAAAGTGCTGAAGGGGTGGCAGCTACTATACAACAAACACTTATGATAAACACCAGGAAGAGACAGTTGAAATTTTTTGAGCGCATAATGAGGAAAGAAGGCTTGGAAAATTTGATACTCACGGGGCAGTTTGAAGGTAAGAGGGCCAGAAGAAATCAACACACAACGTACATAGAGAGCTTGAATGAATGAATGGGGGATCAAGTCTTGGGAGAGCTGGCAAAAAACAAGTTTTTTAAGAGCTACAAAGGACAGTAAATTGTGGAGAGCCATAGTCGCTAAAGTCCTGAAGGCAAATAGCATATAGAAGAAGAAGTCGGGCCGAAAAACTTTCAGCATCCCCTCGGATGTACGTTCAGTTCAACGAGTACGAACATTTACGAACGGTATCTTGTCAAGGAGAACGGGATATTCAGGTATTCATTTGGGTTACGTGGAGCTTACAAGTACTTTTTTACTTGCCTCTCTTTTTTGTTAGTTATTTTACATTCCAGTCTTCAGAATTAAGCGAACTAGATGAATGATTGGTATTTCTCATTATTACTGTTCACTTTTCTCACATTTAAAATCCTCGTTATTTTCCTCTCGTGGATTTTCCGAATTAACAGACGACATTTTCGCGCCTTTTTAAATGGAGCATTAATATTTCTATCTTTTTCTTCCATCCTTAGCACTTGAGCTATTCAGATCTGAACATAGTGGAAATAATCTGTGAACACCTATGAACCAAAGTCACGTTTTATCATGTAAATTCATATCAATACACACTAATTCGTGCCGGCAGTCATTTCCCGAACGGCGATCGATAAAACTGCTTTTGATATATTGATAACGTAAATTTTCTCTGAAAAAAGAACTCTTTCAATTGAAATGGCAATTTTCTACTAAGCAATAAATAATCCTTAATTCCATGACGCATGAATATACGTAAACAGTATGAATGATATATTCGGAAAAAAAAGGGAGAGAGAAAAAAAAAGAGGTAAAGAAAACAGAAAAAAAGGAATTCTTTCGTATGGGATTTTGTAATTGGCTGATATCCTGATGACGTATATGGATGCATAATTTTAAGAGAGTCTTACTTTTTAGGACTAATAACCTTAATGTTGCACCGGCCTCTAACACAAGCGAATTACACCGGTTCTCACTATATATAGTACCAGTAATACCTACCCGGGGTAAGCCGCGACAGTACTACAACTGCCTAGCTGAGTAGTACCCATTTCCTACCTTTGTATCTGTGATGTTAAATACACTTGTTCTTTAAACCAACTTCGACTTGATTTTCTTATTTTTACTATTGTGCCACGACACAACACTTAACAATTTTTTTTATTCAGGGCCAAAAGAAAACTTGGCTTGATAAAAAATTACAGTGAAAGACTTTAATCAATCTAGATCGATACAATGATAGATACATCCATAAAATTAGGACAAGCATACATATAAAGTATATCCTTGTGTAGGCGAAAGCGTATTCGGCGAAGTTAAAAAAATATTAAGTCCAAGTCACAAGGGATTTCCCGAGGTAGTACCTTTCCTTTGCTAGGGAAACTGGGTTTATTTTCCAGCGCCTGAGGCATCCTCAAAAAGTGAAGCGCCGATGGGGGTGGGGGGCTTGGGATTGCCGATAAACCAACTTTAAACTAACCTTGTGTAACATTCGGTAGTGACGTGGGCGCACTGAAAATATCCCTATATGTTATAATTTGTTATATTGCCTTTAGTATTCATACAATGAAATGAGTGTGCCAACAAAATGATAACCAAAGGCTTTAATCTTTCGTACATCACATGACATTTTACTCAATTCCTGTAGTTCGTTAGTTACTCTCCTCCAGTTGGTGCTGTGAACATTCCCATCGACCCAACCCCAGTCTGAAACGGTAACACTTCAATCTACTATGATGTCTTATGGAAAAGCTAAATTATCTCTGATGCGGTTCTTTTCTTATGTACCAGCGCGTAGTTCTATTCTTTTCTAAGCTTGCCAAATCTGAACGCAGAGCTGAATCTTCACTGGGACATTGTATTCAATACCCGATCTGTTGTTCTAAGGAGTACTTCATATGAACAATCTGCGCGGAATCATTTCTGTTATCTGGATAAAAGTGAAGGGAATCATCTTCCTTTAAACAGACACACAGCCTAGTAGATTAAATCATCGTTTTAAAAAAAAAAGGTCTCTTTCAATTGAAATGGCAATTTTCAACTAAGCAATAAAAATCCTTTATTTTCTAAGCAATAAAGAATCCTTAATTCCATAACGCTTGAATATACATAAACAGTGTGAAATATATATTCGGCAAAAGCATTTGTGGGTTCAACCCCGAGTTACCTCCCCTTAGCATAGAAAACGGAATGAAAACAATCTCTTCGCAATAATTGAATAAAGTGTTGGGTTCAAAATTTCGCGCAGGTTATTGAGTCCAAAGATTAGCATTTATGGACAGAAACCCTGAAGAAGGCCATGTAATGGATAGTTCTAAGTGCTGTAGTCTCATCAACGCGAACATGAAGTATTAGTCTAATACTGGATCAACCTGTGATAATGTCATTTCTGAAAATTAAAGCATGGGTCATCATCATCATCATCACACACACACACACACACACACACACACACACACACACACACATATATATATATATGTTTCAAAAATGGAAGCTAAAAGCTACGAATTTAATTTTGTAATTAAATTAAAGACATTAGTTCCATTTCATCCTCAAGCGAATTTTGGAGTAACTTTTAAAATTACTGGGTTTAAAAGACACAGCTAAAATCATAATTCACGTTTCCAAGGTTACAGAGAAATCTGCTTCAACTGGACAAGGGGTGTCTGGGTGTTCATTATATCTGTATTATTGTATCAGTTACTAGTTACGTTTTGGTAGGGGGTAGGGATGTATTTTTCAATGAAATATGACATCCGTTGAATGCATATCGTCTGGATTTTTTTTTAAATTTATTGTTAACGGCAAAAATTCTTCCGGCATTTTTTTTCTATTTGTATATTTAAAGATTTTGGGGGTGTTTAGGTTAGAATACGTTTTATTTAACTACGATTTGAAATATTTTAATTTTTAATTTTATTATACTATATTTTTAAGAACAATTAAATGTATTAGAATCCCTTATAGTATGTAGAATTATTTTACATCAAGTATAAGTATGTATATTAGGTTACAAATTTTTTTTTGTATTTAAATATTATTTAAGTAAAATTTATGACAATGACGGCAAAAATAGTTACTTAATTTCACTGGTTTAGGTTAGAATTCATTTTATTTAACTACAATTTTAATTACAACTTTAAAATATTTTCATTGTTAGTTTTAATAGACTATATTACTTTATAATAGAAGGGAATGTATTAGAATTACTTATAGTAAGTAAACTTATTTTTCCATATCAAGTATATGTATATTACGATTTTTAAACTTTTATATTTAATTATTATTTCAGTAATATTAATATATATTAAATATATATATATATCAAGGGGTTACATCGAATTGAAAACAAGAATAAAGAGGCATGTTTGAGGAAAAGAATACAGAGAAGGACAGGGAACAAGCTCAGGAGTCACATGTCGATTGACATTACACTTGAATATTTGAAGACTGTAGTCATCAGGGA
>CAHIKZ030003576.1:1437500-1457500 GCA_903632075.3 Acanthosepion pharaonis | reverse complement strand
CCCGGATTTTCCTGGAGAAAGAACCATGTTATTTCCTGGAGAAAGACTCATGTCAATTTCTGAATAAAGAATTATGGCATTTTCCGGAGAAAGAAACATGTCATTTCCTGAAATGTTAGTTAGATCCAGTGACAGGACCCAAAGAGTGTAAGTTAAGGCAGTGGAGAACTTCCAGAGGAAAATTAACAGGAGATAACTGATAATTGACATCCATTAAACATGGCACGTGGAACTAGAACAGTCTACCCCAGTGAGCGAAAAAAGGGTTCAGTTCGACATTCTAACCATCTGAAGAAGGCCGGAGCGTACAACGGCCGAAACGTTGTGATAAATATGGCGACAAAGATGAGGACAATAGTCGAAATAATGCAAATAATGGGAAGATTTAATAAGCTTAGTTGAAACATGGCCAAGCGTAATGTCGTTATATGAAACATGGACAGATTTAATTCGCTTAGTTGAAGCATGGCAAGGCATAATGGCATCATGTGAAACATGGGAAGGTTTCATACGCTTGGTTGCAACATGGCCAAGCGTAATGGCGTTATGTGAAACATGGGCAGGTTTAATACGCCTAGTTGCAGCATGGCCAGGAATAATAGCGCTATTTGAAACATGGGAAGATTTAATACTTATAGGTGAACCATGGCTAGTCGTAATAGCGTTAGGTGAAACATGGGCAAAATTTAATACTCTTAGTTGAAAGCCGCACTAAATCTGTCAATGTTTCACATCTGGCCATACATCAACTAAGCATATTAAATCTTTCCATGTTTCACATGACACTATTATGCCTAGCCATGCTTCAACTAAGAGTATTAAATTTGCCCATATTTCACCTTACGCTATTACGCCTAGCTACTCTTCACCTATGAGTATTAAATCTTCCCATGTTTCAAATAGCTCTATTATGCCTGGCCATGCTGTAACTAAGCGTATTAAATCTGGCTATGATTCACATGACGCCATTATGCCTAGCCATACTTCAACAGAGGCGTATTAAATCTTCCATGTTTCACATAACACCACTATGACTGACCATACTTCAATTAAACGTATTAAATCTGACCATGTTTCACATAGCGGCACTAAGTCTGGCTCTCTCTGCTTCACCTAACTTTTGCTTCATGTTTTGGTTCAAATAGCAGTTTAATAACTTTACATAGCTTTTAATCTTGTCGAAAATGTAAGTTTGGTTAAAAATAATATAGATTCAAAATAAAAACTAAAATCTCATGATTAGACATCACTGCCGCCAACCAATGAAATACACAGAAAATTAAAATATATAATCAAGTAAAAGAAATATTTAAACAAAATGGCCGTTGTAGGATTACTTTTGATCCGAAAGAATAACTATCTTACTGCGTTGTATGTAGTGGAAATATTTGCATTTTTCATGTTGATATTTTACATGGTATTCATTTTGAGGTTTCAGTTTTTAAGTTAAGTAAATTTTGAGATACGTTCTGATCGTTTATTTACTGATTCCTGTTGATCTGGTTAGGGAATTATAGCTAACTTCTACTTTAAATAGAATTCACAGAAGATCGCCAGACAGCGTTCAGAGTAATGGAATGTAGGATTATCGTACTGTCATTAGGGGTAGTTAGTGATTATCGATGATGTATAAGTAAATGGCCATTAATACACCAGGCTGTTTGTAACTGTTTAGATATAGGAAAAGAAGAATAAGAATCAGTAATTGCTAGACATCACGTGATGAAATACATGGACCTATAATAAAAATAATAAAACCATTTCAAATTTATATATTCCTGACATAACTTCATAATAAATTGCCTATTCGAAGAACAATTCCATATCAATGAAATCTGTATCCGTGCAAGCTCAGCTGAGAAAATGGAAACATCGAGTTTTGATTGCGTTCACTGCCATGGAATCTACTATTACCGTACGATTATTAGAGGTATTTTGTGATTTTTGATGATGTATAAGTAAATGTCCATTAATACACCAGGCTGTTTGTAACTGTTTAGATATAGGAAAAGACGAAGAAGAATTAGTAATCGCTAGATATCACGTGATGAAATACATGGATCGATAATGAAACTAATAAAACAATTTGTACCTTATATATTTCTGGCATAACTTTATAATAAATTGCTTATTCGAAGAATAAATTCCATATCAATGAAATCAATTTGTATTCAGTTACTTTTTCAGGAAAAAAAAACAAACTTTCCGATACAAACATTCTCATTAATTCTTTTTTCTCTCTCTTTCACCGCCCACATTCTCTCTTTCTCTTTCTCACCTCTCTCTCTCTCTCTCTCTCTATCTCTCTCTCTCTCTCTCTCTCTCTCTCTCTCAAAAAGAGATTAGGGAACAACGTGCCATTTCATTATGTGTGTAACAACTTCGTCGGTCCTTTTGAACGACATGATCGAAGCTTGGATTAAGGCTGCGTCGATATATCAACTTAGGAAATGGCGGTAACATTTTCGTATGAACTATCAAACACGGCTGTCATCTATCTTGTAAATTCCGCCTGCGTAAATCGTTTAGTAGAAGGATTTCTTTAATATATTCTGCTGTCTTCTTGAAGAAGCCCCCGAATAATCACACTGTGTTAAGAGGATTAAGTCTAGGATTTACGTCTATGTTTCCATTGCATATGTTTAGGTCAGATACGGTAATAGTGATCAAGAGTTGTGCATGCATAAATGTGAAGTGTCCTTTTTTTTCTTCTTTGTAATACATAAAGACTTGTAACACCTGCAAATGTCTCCTCGCGTAGCTATTTTTAGGGAAGAAATACTCTGTCTGGCAATCTTCTGTGAATTCTATTTAAAGGAGAAAACAGCTATAATTCCCTACCTAGACCAACACGAATCAGTATATAAACGAACAGATCTTATCTCAAAATGCAGAGACGGAAACAACGTTTTATTTCGTTACTTAAAAATTGAAACCTCAAAACAAGTACCATGTGAAATATCACAATGAAAAATGAAAATATCAGCACTAGATACAATGCAGATAATGTCACATACATAAGACAAAGTCAATACTTTAAATTAAAGAAATAATATACCGTATATTTCCGCGTATAAGACGACCTTTAAATCCAAAATAATCACCCTTAAAAATTAGGGGTCATTTAATAAAACAATTTAAAAAAAAAGAATCCTTAAATTCTGAGTGAAGTTTGTCGGAAAGGCTAACCTCGGTCACGGTCCGATAACCAATGGCGTACATGAAAAGATTTATATTATCAAATGGACTGATAATGAAAATAATCAAACCATTTCTACTTTATATATTACTGGCATAACTTTATAATAAATTGCCTATTCGAAGAATAATTCCATATCAATGAAATCTGTATCCGTGCAAACTCAGCTGAGAAAATGGAAACATCGAGTTTTGATTGCGTTCACTGCCATGGAATCTACTATTACCGTACGATTATTAGAGGTATTTTTTGATTGTCGATGATGTATAAGTAAATGGCCATTAATACACCAGGCTGTTCGTAACTGTTTAGATATCGGAAAAGAATAATAATAATTAGTAATCGCTAGACATCACGTGATGAAATTCATGGACCGATAATGAAAATAATAAAACTATTTCTACATTATATATTACTGGCATAACTTTATAATAAATTGCCTATTCGAAGAATAATTCCATATCATTGAAATCTGTATCCGTGCAAGCTCATCTGAGAAAATGTAAACATCGAGTTATGATTGCGTTCACAGCAATGGAATGTACTATTATCGTACGATTATTAGCAGTATTTTGTGAATGTCCAAATAATATGCCAGGCTGTTTGTAACTGATAAGATATAGGAAAAAAAAAAAGAAGCATCAGTCATCGCTAGATATCATGTGATGAAATATGAAAACACAATGGTTTCCTTTTTAGTGATTGTAGTATTAAAGATTTCAGAATAAATCTAATGTTATTATGAAAAGGGGTGAATAAAAATGGTTGGGTAAGTAAATGTCACTAGTCGAGTCAGTAATAAAACCATGTTGATCAATATTTTCCTATCTCTTCTCTTTAACTTTGTGTTCTATTTTTCATGCATAAAGAAAATAAATATCAACTTTTATAACCATGTATTTCCGAATATAAGACGACTTTTAAATACCCAAAATCACCCTTAAGAATTGGGGGAGTTTTATACTACAATTCTAAAAACGGGAAAATCGAAATCCTAGAAATTTTAGAGACAGATGTGACCTCTGTGTTAAGGAAAAAAATCTTAATAATCAAGCATAAGGAACCTGAGGATTTACTAAATCACCGCAATGAAATTATCTTCAAATGCAGGAACAGGCATCGTCTAAAAATAACAAACTACATCTAATATTTGGGAGGCCTCTCCATGGAAGCTCCGGATCATTAAATTATCTAGGAATAACACCTGGTGTCGATATATTAATTGCTTATGTCATACTGCATATGCGTAAAGATAATTGTATATGAGCATATGTGTATTGATACGTGTGCTT
The DNA here is from genome assembly GCA_903632075.3 of Acanthosepion pharaonis. NCBI lineage: Eukaryota > Metazoa > Mollusca > Cephalopoda > Sepiida > Sepiidae > Acanthosepion > Acanthosepion pharaonis. The sequence continues at coordinate 1,453,009 of CAHIKZ030003576.1, read as the reverse complement.
ATAATTGTGTTGACATGTGTAGGTGATTATATGGTATTTCTAATTGCACACATGTGTGTGCATGTGTATGTAGGCGTTTATATGGAGGTATTTACTTGCTTGTATTTGTATGTAAGGATACATACATACACGTCTATATACGTATGTGTGCGTGTATATATGTGTGTATGTGTATGGATATATATATGGATATATATGTGAAGATGTATATGTGTGTATATTTGTATATATATATATGTGTGTGTATATATATATATATGTACATAAGTGTATGTATGTATATATATGTATGTGTATGTGTGTAGATGTGTATGAGTGTATTTATGTGTATATGTATATCTGGATATATATGTGTGAGTGAGTGTATAGGTATTTGTATATCTGTGTGTGGTTATATATACATATATGCAGCAATATACATTGTTAAATAGGTTATAACCGATCTAATATTACTGTTTCATCATTATTACTCTACCGTTATTCCTCTCATTGGTATTATGATTAGTTGATTATTATTATTATTATTATTATTTTATATTATTATTATGATTTTATATTATTATTATTATTTTTAAATTTGGTTTCATTTCGATATGTTTTTCGATATTATATTTTTTCGATTTTACTTGACATTTTTAAGTTCTTATAAATTTAAATTTTAAATTATAAATTTAAAATTTTAGATTTTAATTATTAATTTTAACTTTTTTTGTTGTTATTAATAATATTATTAATATTAATATTTTTGTTTATTTTATATTCACGTTATATAATTTTTCCTCTTATCCTATTTTATTTTGTTGGCATATTTAAATTAATGTCAAGCGTTAACTGCAAACTATATCAATCTGGGTTTTTGAAATTAACTGCAATATGCCTATATATATATATATATATATATATATATATATATATATATATATATATATATATATATATATATGTATTTTAATCTTCCTTTTTCTTCTTTCTGCACATTTTTCCTCCCACTCCTACTCCCATATTTGCTTTCTTATATTTTTGCCCCTTTTTTTTCTCTTTTTCATGTCAGGTGACTTATTAAACATGTCAATGTCTGGTTCTTATGCCCTCGCTTACTCTTAAGTATTTTAATAAAAATAGATTTAAAATTATTCCTATCTCTTCCTTCCTTCTCTAATTTCGACCATATCTGTCGTCCTCATCCCCCTCTCTCTATCTCTTTACATCAACTTAAAACTACCCCTCCAAATAGAATTTAAAAAGAATGGGTAAATTTAAAACCATTTTTATGCTTGGAAATGTGATCTGAGGAACCAGGAAAAAAAATCACCCTCCTGGGGAAATAAAATATAATCAATGGACCCTTAAGGTTTTCTGTTTTAATTTTAATTAAATTAAGGTTTGCTCTGGTCAGACATTGAGCTCTCTGGATTATCCATACGGATTAAGAAACTTTTTATTCCCTAACTAACTAACTAACTATATATATATATAAATATATTTTATCACAAGTTATCTACCATCGCCTGAAGAATTACCACCTTAGTACTGAAACATGAAAGTTTTTGTGTAGCGATGTAAAATGTTTTTATTTAATTCATTATAATAAGAAATATTACAATATATATATATATATATATATATATATATATATATATATATATATATATATATATATATGAGCGTTTTCGGCAATAATTGTAGCCCTTATCAATGATATTTTTATTTTACTTTTAACTGGATTTTTACTTTGTAACTTCTCGCGAACCACTACTCTATGGAACCGACTCCATAGAGGATGTTTCCCTGATCACTAAAATTTTAACCTGTTCAAGTCTAGGCTAAGCGCTAGCTCTCCCTCCTGTCCATATAAACTCTCTGTTAACGTAACCCTCTATCACGAGTGGCCTCCGGGCCTTGTACAGATGAACCTGACTGAATATATATATATATATATATATATATATATATATATATATGTGTGTGTGTGTGTGTGTGTGTGTGTGTGTGTGTGTTTGTTTGTGTAAATTAACTGATGTGTGTGTGTATGTATGTATGTATAAATTAACTGATAACGTGTGTGTATGTATGTATGTATAAATTAACTGATAACGTAACTGCCTGGCTTTCAATTCTCGGTAGTGGATGCGCACTGCTGATGAGTCCCAAATATAGGACGAAACGGCCGCCCAGTGCTTTCTGCATTCTGTTGAGATTTCTTCTAGACTCAATAAATTACTTAATTATAATTATTTCAAATGCTTCTAATTTCTCTCACACACACACACACACACACACACACACACACACACACACACACACACACACACACACACACAATACAATATGAAATTTGTCACTTAGCTGATTGATGTTATATTCAGCACGTCTACTCCAGAGATTCGTAAAAGAACCTTTGTGCAATTGTTCGATCCTCTCGTCAGAAGATATCACCAAATGTCTCTCAATTTTCTCGTTTTGGCTATTTTCATATTAAGTTGAATAATAATAATAATGCTTTATACTAATATTATAATACTTTTATTGGTTTGAGGTTTATTTTTCTTCTTTGTGTGTGTCTGTGTGTGTGTGCGCACGCGCGTGTATATGCATGTCTGTGTACGTCTCTACGTGTGCGCATGTAGTTATTTTACACACACACATACACACACAAACAAAAAAAAAACAACACAAACACACACTCAAAGCGCTAGGAAAAAATAACATTTGGACAGTTTATATGTAATATATCTACTGAAAATAAAATTAATTTTAAGCTTAAACAAAGCACTTTGTTTGCCATAGTTAATGAAACTTACATGAAAGAAGGAATGCTGCCTAAATACACAATATATATAAATGCGTCTAAATTCTTCATCTGCCGTGTGCCAATGGCTTACAGATAAAGTCTCCGATCCAGGCTTGAGGCAATCGGATGTCTAGTCACACTGATGAGCTGTGAAATGTCTGCGGATGACAATATATACATGCTCCTGAAAAAATTACAGTTGAGCTCTCGGGTAGAAAAGTGAATTTGTAAGCAGTGACTATTACTGCTGCTAATGCAAGACTGATAGTTACGACGAATCGAGTTCTCCAGTCACTGGCGTGTTTATCTAAAAATAAATACGTCTAAATTCCTCTTCATCCCTGCCGTGCCATCGACTTTACCCCTAGCTATGGGGGAGAAGAAGAGGACTCATAGCCGTCCATTGCTATAGTCCGGGTTCTATAGCCACGGACGGCAACTGGTCTACCGCAGAAAGAAATGGCAACCTACAGTGGGAAAAAAATCTGCCTCGTCAGTCGTGTATCGAAAGATACATGATCGCCTACGCGTGTGTCACACATGGCACATGACTGACTGATATATATATATATATATATATATATATATATATATATATATATATAATATCAGCAACGAATGGCAAATGCAATCTTCAGGTTATGCTTCCTCTTTAGAGGCCTGAAGTGAATGCGTTGCTGTCGTAGGTTTGGGGTTCCGGTTCTAGATATCCCTCATAACTTTAAGAAGAACACAGAAGTTAAGACCATAAAAGCGGACAAGCGTATTTCTGTGCGGCACGATGGTGTAATGGATAGCGGCTTGGATTGAGGAATCGGAGAGCCGAGTTCGAATTCCAGTCGAATCCATTACATTCACTTACGTGCTAACACCCTTGGGAAAGGTGTGAATCCTCTTTCTTCTCCCTCCAGCTATGGGTAAATAGCAGGACAGACTGGGTTCTATAGCCTTGGATGGCAACTGGTTTAGGAGAAGGAAAACTCTGAATTTAAACCTGCTCTTAGAGGAGGGTGAATGGAGTCTCTCTGAGCCTTGGTTGGCAATCCATTTAGTGATGGTGTCACGATAAAAACACCCATGATAGCCCTAGCGAAGCATCAAGAATTCAGCTATTTGACAAGATTATGAACTACACAAATCAAAGTATTAGTGAGTTCAATCTCGGCTGAGGCCGCATGATGATTTCTGTGCTAATCCTTACATTAAGGATCTCATGATATTTGTCTTTATTGCGCCACTTCTTTAAATAACGCTAATGGTTTTTTGACAAAGAAAAATATAATATCTATATAATTTGGGGGCGATCACGCAAGTATTAACTCAATCGAAGATTTAAAACCTCAGTCCCGCTTGTATGTCTGCGGTCATTTCAATACCAGCACTTCTCGGGTTTAAATGTGTTTCTTCACGATTTTCATGAGAAAAGTGAATTTGTAAACAGTGATTATTACTGCTGCTGATACAAGACTCTTCGTTAAGACGAATCGAGTTCTTCAGTCACTGGCGTGTTTATCTAAAACATAAATACTACATTCACCTTCATCCCTGCGACTTTACCTCTAAGCCATTGGGTTAGGGGTAAAGTCTCCGACTGATACCAAATCAGTCGGGTTTCGATCCCGGCTTGAAGCAATCGAAGGTCTAGCCAAACTGATGATGTGATGTGAAACAGCGAAACAGTGTGTCTGTGGATGACAATATATATATATATATATATATATATATATATATATATATATATGATATATATATGAAGAAAAATATACGGAAAAAAACAAACAAAAATCCTAATATGCAATTATGCTGTTTTAATGTTAACATAATGTCAACGTCGGACGTTTTGCTCTAATAGACCATCTTCAGGACATATTCATAAAACATAATTAACATTAGACTATATTTAATTCAACATGAAAAAGACGATGGACATGAGAGAAAACAGATAACTGAAATCTTTTATAAGATCAGCGTTCCGTTTAAATATGATCACGTCGTCGTCACGCGGGCGATGTTGTGAAAACGTATTCCTAAAATTTGAGTATTTTGAATGAAAAACGAAAAGAATTTTTTATGTTGATCTAAAACTTATATGTACGTTTGTCGAGCATTAATCTTGCTAGAAAAGGGGAAATATCTAATTAGTTGCTAAGTAGGTTTGAGGTCCACGGTTCTAGATATCCCACATAACTTTAAGAGGAACACAGAAGTTGATTAAGACCATTAAAACGGACAAGCGTACTTCTGTGCCAATCCTTATATAAATAATTTCATGATATTTATCTTTATTGCGCCACTTCTTTAAATAACGCCAATGTTTTTTTGAAGAAAAAAAATCTAATATCTGCGTTTGTTGGCGATCACGTAAACACAAGTATTAACTCTATCGAAGATTTAAAACCTCAGTCCCACTTGCATGTCTATGGTCATTTCAATACCAGCACTTGTCAGTTTAAATTTGTTTCTTCACTATAGAATGCTTGCAGGTGAACGGGTTTCCCACTCTCCTGTCTACAGCGTCACATAAAAAGCTAGCTTAAAATGTTAATTGAAAATTATCACGCAACTTAAATCTCAATGCGAGAAAGAAGTGAGCGTTTATAAACGCCTTCTTTAACTCACTAATCGATAATCGATAAGAAAAAAGAAAAAAAAAATGTCCAGTTTTCCGATACCAAAGCAACTAATACGAACAGGCATTTGAAGTCAACCGTTCGATTGGACGAAAGCGACGTTTACACACTCTTGGTCGCACCCCGAAAACAATCAATACATCGAATATTTTCTGCTAGATTTAAGAGTCACTACTTCGATTACTTTCATTTCACTCTAATTTTGACTGAAAGCGCCATTTTCGTATTAACGTGGGGGTCACGCAATCAATATGATTCTACACAATTCGTATTCACGGCGCGTTTCTTGACGCTGTTTTTTTTCTTTTTCTTTTCAAGGGAAATGAAGGAAGGAAAATGTCGTTAATGAGCCGGAGATTAAGTAATTACATTTATTACTTAAAAGATTCTCGTAGTTTTCGACATCAAATAATGACAATAATTACGACAGATTATTCCGCATAATTTAAGAGCCATTAACATATATCAGATAATAGAGGGTTTAGTAACTGGCTCAGTTAGTAGCGAAGCAGAAACCAAAATAGGTTTTCATTGCTCAAATTTTAAATGTTTTTACTCATTCCTCAGACAAGTCTTTCGTCCTGGGTATGACAATAAACTACATCCGCATCCTGGGTAAGACGATAAACTACATCCACATCCTGGTTTGGTTTGTTTTACGGTATATCAACCTCAGTGGTTTGCTTTACGGTATATCAACCTCAATGGTTTATTTAATGCGGACGAAAATTCTGTTGCTGTTAATATTTTTCCTTCAAAAAATTTATTTCTGATAATATTTTTCTTCAAAATGTATCGTTGGTAATAATTATTTAAAAAATCTATAGCTGGTAATTTTAATTTTTTTCTCGAAAGTGTATCTCTGGTAATATTATTTTTTTTCCAAAAATGTATAGCTGGTAATATTTTGTTTTCAAAAATAAATTGCTGGTAATATTTTTTCTTCAAAATTTATTTCTAGTAATATTTTTTTTTCCAAAAATGTATAGCTGGTAATATTTTGTTTTCAAAAATATATTGCTGGTAATATTTTTCCTTCAAAATTTATTTCTAGTAATATTTTTTTTTCCAAAAATGTATAGCTGGTAATATTTTGTTTTCAAAAATATATTGCTGGTAATATTTTTCCTTCAAAATTTATTTCTAGTAATATTTTTTCTTCAAAATGTATAGCTGGTAATATTTTTTTTCAAAAATGTATTGCTGTCAATATTAAAAAAAAACAAACTGGATTGCTAGTAATAATGTACTGCATTTACATTTTTGCAGATTAAAGTTGACTGGAAAGCAAGAAGCCGGAAGAGAGTTCCACAAGAAAGTGCAAGGGAAGGAACCGTGTGCCTAGAACTGGTGGCACAAATGAATGTAGCTCGTCTGAACATTTGTCATGGAAATACCGAAAGAGTAGCAAGAGGCCAGTAATATGTCAGGCTGCAGGGTAGAAAAATAATCAATCATCATCAAAGTAATGTAAACGCATTTGAACTTTGGTTAGATAGTGGGAATTGAGCGGTTCCATCCCATAGATGACAGCAATGCTTCATTTTTAGTCTAGTCTGATTCTTGTAAAAATAAGAAGAACGAAGAACTTTCTGGAGGGCTACACGGAACCGAACATTTATCCATTTTATTTACCGAAGGTCCATACGTAAGAGTTCCACTCAAAGAGTTCCACTCAAAGTTTGGATATAACTCTAGTCCCAACAGACGTTCAAGTCTAAGTGACTCATTGAGAAGAAAATTATTCATCGTGACTGCAGGACATTTACGGTCTGCTGGGTGATAAAGTTGTTTGAGAGGAGAAAATAAGATTGTAAAAAGCTCATCTAATTATCAAGGACAACAAATACAATACATGCTTGTAAATAATGGAAGAAATGGGATGTGAAAAATAACAAAAAATGAGGTTAACCGTGTGAAAACGTGTGTCGTAATGAAAATACCTAGTTCTTGAAACCAGACAACTGAAGTTCTTTTATCGGATACTGATGATATATGGTTCCTATAAAAAGCATGAATCAAATTGTCCCTGAAGTCTGTTTCATTATTAGTTTATTAGTCATTTGACAATGGTCTTAACAATATATATATATATATATATATATATATATATATATATATATATATATATATATATATAAAAGTGAACATTGGAGTCAAGACTTAGAGGCGACAGGCTGTTTCATGCTAGATGCAATCGCCTCTAAGTCTTGACTTCTATGTTCACTTTATATTTTACACACGCTCTATCTCTGATATTGAGCACTTTATACCATAAATATAGCACATCTTAAGACTATATTTCTTCATATATATATATATATATATATATATATATATATATATATATATATATATATATATATATATATATATATACAGGGTGTCCATAAAGTTCGTGTGCAAAAAATTATAACTTTATTTGTATTTGCGATAGAAATAATTTGTAAAAAGGATTAGAAAGAAGTAAATTTATATTTTCTAAGGTTTTATTGAAATTTTATTTAAGTTTCCACATGTCTTCCATCATTAGCAATACAAAGGGTAATACGATTTTGCAGTTCACGGAAAACATTTGCCAACTGATTTACAGTAATGCCTGAAATCACATTAGTTATTTTAGCTATACTTAAAACTAGGTACATTAAACTTTATAACATTTTTTGCAGATTATTTCTGTATATGAAGGCGGTTCGGTGGAAAGGAAAATCGTGGCTCTTGGGGCACAATCCGTTGGGTTATAAATACTTATCACCACGGAATTTATGAGTAGCGGTGCTATATTGAGTTTATTCAGTTTCTTCTTCGTTATCGAGGCCCGTTGGTACAGTTGGCATGACGCTTGCGTTTTATCGGTAAGGGTTTGGGTTCGAATCTCTGTAGTGGGTGCGCACTGCTGATGAGTCCCAAAATAGGACGAAACGGCCGTCCAGTGCTTTCTGTTGAGGATTCTTCTAGACTCGATAAATTACTATAATGATTTGCGTAAATCCCTAAAATTCTATTACTCATACTTCATACTTCTCCAATTCACTCTCGTGTAGTCATGTGTGACGTCATGAGATGGGGTACGATTTTCGCTTCTAGCGTCTTATTTGCACGTGTTTATCGTTGCTTAGAAATCATCTATGTAAACATTCACAGACTGGCATCACTGTCTTGTCCGTATATTGCTTAATATGTTGTAATTGACATCTTTGATAATGGCTTATGTAAGCCGAAAGCTTAGATTGTATTAAAAATATGGATCAATATTGTGAATTTCTTTCTTCGTTCAACGATAATGTTATTAAACTTATCAGACGTTGCGAAAAAATTTACATAAAATAAATAGACAACACTTGTCTATATTATTTAATGAAACGTGTATATATATATATATATATATATATATATATACTTAATTTTATTAATTAAGTTGTAATTTATATTTTTATTAAACATAAACTTCTCTTAACATTCAAGCCGGTAGAGAAAAATAAATGGTGTTCAATCTACTCAAATACATAATCCACTGAAAATAACGTTGAATTGAGCTTCTCTGGCTGCTGGGCTAGCTTTTATATTCCCCATTCTCTGCCGTGCGCCAATAGCTTAGGATAGAGTCTCTGAATGATGCCAAATCGGCCGAGTATATATATATATATATATATATATATATATATATAGAAGAATGGTGTTCTAACCGCAGTCCCTATTTCTAAACTTGACAATTTTTTTAGGCTACACGGGACGTCTTTTCCCTCTCCAATCTATAACTCTCTTCATCTCTGTTTACAATCTTACCTCATCCCACCCCACTAATAATAATAGACATGCCTAACGCTTTTACACCGATCATAATTTTAAATTTAAATTTAAGTTTATTTTCATAAGTTTCGCACATCGAGGATTCAGACAGAGATCGTTTTTTTTTTTTTGCTAATAATATGATTTCTACCAGAAATACCCCGTCTATAAAAACATCTGTCAGTGAGTAATTCCCATTCGTCTGTTTATTTCTCGCTCCTTTGAAGAAGTACACAGGCGTGTTCGAAAGTTCCGAACTTACAACTTTTCTTTCCGTGCTTCATTTTTGTCATATGGTTAATAATTAATATTTAATAAATATTTATCATAATAACTTTAATGAATTTTTCTAGTGTTCTTAAATTTGTCTGTTTGGTGGTGTAAGAGGGTGTAAAATTGTCCGTCGTGTCTATTGTCCAAAGCGCTTTCGTTCCACTTTCACTGCCTTACTTCCACCAAATTGAAGAAAAAATTAAGAATCGGTCGAGTTTCGATTCCTGCTCGAACCAATCGAAGGTCTAGACACACTGATGAACTGTGATACAGCGAAGCAGGCTTCTATGTGGATGACTATTTATGCTCTCATTACTCGATCAAGCACTCTAGAGAAAGGGTAATTTAAAAACAGTGTCTGCTGCTGTTATTAACACATCGATCTCCAATTACGAATTGAGAGCTCTTGGCTACTGGCGTTTGTATACACCTCGTATATAATACGTTAAAATTTCCCGTTCTCTGTCGTGAAGGGGTACGATTTCTGGTACCAAATCGGTCGAGTTTCGATCCCGGTTTGAAGCAATCGGACGTCTAGTCACACTGATGAGCTGTAATACAGCGAAACGATCTTGTATGTGGAATACTCTATATATATATATATATATATATATATATATATATATATTGAGTTCATCCCGACGAAGGCACTAAAGCACAAGGGACTAGAGGCTGTAAAAGAATTAGAAACAGAAATATTACCATTGGAGAGAAAGAAAAAAGAGTAATCAGGGGAACAATAGATAGCGATTGACATTGCATTTCAAATTTTTAAGATTAAAGTTGGCTCGAAAGCATGGATTCTGAAAGGGCTTTCACAAGCAGGAAGTGCGAAAAAAGAAACTGTTAGCATAGAACTTATGGGGAAGTATTTTTTAGAAAAGACACAGAGGGGCAACCTTATGGCGGTAGGAAAGTGACTGAATCCGAGATGCCACATCAAGACAACTAATATTACTGATTTTTCTTTCGATTTTATCAAGGAGCTAAAGGTAAATAGCAAGGGCACCGGACCATATGTGACCTCAATATTCAAAGTATGGGTGAAGGGTGGCCTTATAATCATGTAAAATTTTGGAGGGAAAAAATGTCTGACACAACACAGTGAAAAGAAGGCGCAACGAGTCACTTTCTTGAGGTTAGCATCAGCCATGCTGATGGAAGGCAATAAGGGGTTTCTCAGATGATTAATGGAGAGCTGTTTTGTTTTAGAGGTATTAAAATTAACATGCCTTTTCCTGCCCCAGTTAACAACAGACTTAAGGTAATTTTTTAGATCAACTGACAATTTGACCTTGTTGAGCTGATCAGACTTACTATCTAGACATGAGTAAAGGATTGTGTCATAGGCGTAGGTACCAAGTTGAGTGGCGATGTTATCGGTAGGTAGGACCATGGATGAAGCCCTGGTGGACACCTGCACTAGTACGAAAGGATAGAGACGATGGACGTTCAGGAAAACTTTCATTACACGATTTGATCAGTTCAAATTTTTTTTCCGGTGACACCGTAAAGTTTCAGCTTGTGGTGATGACTTGTATGCTCAACACTATCAAAAGCTTTCGAGATACCCAAAGCTACAGCCCGGGCTTCACCATTATTATCTTGAGAGACTCATTCGGCAATTATCGGACATTAGCAACCTTTTCTTTCAAATATCTTTCGTTGAATATGACAGACGCAAAATGTATTGAGTTTTTCTAGTATTCTTAAATTTTTCCGTTTGGTTTTGTTAATGGAGTGTAAACATTATCCGTAGTGTTTATTGTCCCATGCGCTTTCGACTTCTTCTTTAGTAATTTTCAAGAGAAACGAAAGCCATATTGCATGTCTGAAAAAGACCCTGCAATGTGAGGTGCTTAATCAATTCATCATTGATTAAAGCCTCTAGGAATTTCCGAAAAAGAGGCCTAGCGGACTGATAGTTGGAAAGGTCAAACGGTTCACCCGAGTTCTTAAAAACTAGAACGGATGAAGACTTCCAGCGGGTATGAAAGCAAGAGGCAACGAGGAATATACAGTTTAAAGAAACAGGGGCAAATGACTCTTACATTACAGGAATACAATCAGGTCCATATGCTTTATTGTGATCCAGGTTAGAGAAGATACTAGTACCATAGAAGGGGTTATATGCATATCACTCGACAGAGACTCAGTTATATGTAGGAAGCGAGACAGGGATACTCGAGAAGAGTCAAGAGTAGAGTTTAAGGAGAATTTACAGAGAATTTACCAGAAGATCAGATTGATTGAAGAGAGTAGGAATTGAGACCTTACACTTATTTAATACACTATTGCACAGCCGCCGGTAATCACAAGAGCCAAAATTGTTAGATGAAATACAGTACTTCATTTTCTCAGCAAACAGGCTTAGCTTCTTCGTGGACTTGTTTACATTTATTACTAGCAACTAATACGTGTTTTTTTTGTAACGGGACATATCCCGTTGGTATAGTCGAAAATAGTAGTTTCTGTAGACTATATGTCGGAGCATACTGGTGTGGAGAAAACTGTCGTTTCGCTTAGTATTTCCTAAAAGGAATGAAAGCATTCATGCTGGCTTTGACCCAAAAGGAAACCTCAGTGGCGCAATTTTCAAATGGGTGTTTAAAGATGTTAGTCCAAAGGGTGTCACGAAGAAAATCCCGGAATGAGTCCCAATCAGCATGCTGGCATCAGGAAGAGGTCCCATGAATAGGAGGTCCCTGTTTAATAGATGACTGGAACGAAATGCTAATAGATAGTGCAGAGTAATCTAAGTTTCCAAGAGGGCAGTATTGCGAAGTTCGGTAAGAAGGTGGAGAGGTGATAAGAAATAAATCTAGAGAAGACTGTTGCTCGGTTTTACTAGGGAAACTCGTAGGGAAATCCACGATTTGAGTAAGGGATTGAACAATGGAAAAAATTAACCCCTGAATACCGGAAACAGAATTAGAATGTTTGGGTCACATGTCGTGATGCGCAGTAAAATTAGCGAAGACAAAGATGGATGGGGAGAGAGTGTCGTCTCTATATTGTCAGAGATTATGCGTAATATACTGCAGTCCTGATAAAATGGAGAGCAATAAAGAAAAAAGAAATAGAGCATAATAATGAAGCCCATGAAAAAATTAACTCGGGACTCGAGAGACATTTCCTTTGCTATCGGAAGATTATGTAAACACCAAGGACATGCATATGAATGCTGGAATCTTTTCGGCAAAGTTGTAACATAGCCTGGAACATAGAACCCATTGGTAGCAACGACATAATTTAAGTTTGTTCCGCAAAGTACAAAGATATCCGTCGACTGTTTAATGAGAAAACTTTCTAGACCAGCGCGGTTCTTTACCGTGTGTTCTCCAGCAACCATTTCAAATATTTACGTCAGCTAGCGCATCGCCATTTAACATTTGGACTGGTAAACGGAGCAGAGTTTACACAACAGAGATAATGTGACGGGTTTCTTTTTTGTTTCATCGTCGCAGCTACACTTACCGGAAGTAAGCTGTACTCGGAAGGGTCAAGCAGAAGCTCACCCAATCAGACCATAGAAGCGACCGGAATTTGGCTTGCAAGTTGCTTCTATATGTATAAGGTACATCCAAAATGTAAAGATATAAAGAAGAATATTGATTGGTTGATTTTTGTAAGGCTTATCAGCATTTTAAAGGCTATTTAAAGTGAGAAGATATTTTTAGTGCATAAGAAATAATAACGATTTATTGATACATGTCCTACTAATTAGCCCATACTTTGAGAGAGAAGACGTGGATTCATAGATTTTCTAAGGTGATATTAGTAAACATAACGAACCCAACTGGAATTGGAACTCGGCTCTGCGATTTATTAGATATATACATGTTCTTTTAATAATGATTAATTGATTTCTATTCTTCATCGGTTAAACAGAACTTATGATAATAAGTGGCCCATTGTAAAATATGTGTGCATTTACACTTGTTTTTATTACTTTAAATAAAATTTTTATTAAATTTAATTATCAATTTTAACTTGAATATAGCGTCTAATTTTATGTTAACATTACTTTGATTTCAGCTGTTGATATAACCTTAAGAGGGATTTTTAATACACTCAGTAACACGCGTCTCAGTGGCTTTATTGCCTTGCTTGTGGAGAAATGATTAAGAAATAAAAAAAAATTTAAAAGGTAACAATAAGATGGAGTAAAACTAATGAGAATAATAATAATGTTGAAGAGTTTATTAATCCAGAGTGTTGGGATCGAAAGCAATTTCATGCTTGATTGAAACAAGTAAGAAAAATAAGAATGTTGTTATGTAATATCCCCCCCTCCTGTATGGCAGTGAATGCTGGACAATTTTTCTCTCCGGAAATTATAAGTGGTCCATTGCAAAATATACTTGTGTGTGTGTGTGTGTGTGTGTGTGTGTGTGTGTGTGTGTGTGTGTGTGTGTGTGTGTGTGTGTGCATTTAAACTTTAAAAAAATTATTAATTTTAACTAGAATATGGGATCTAATTTTATGTTAATATAACTTTGATTTCAGCTGTTGGCATAACATTAAGAGAGGTTTTTAACAATTTAGGAATTAATCCCTTCGTCTGAAATAGGGTCTAGAGGTTTATTCAGCTACATTCCTAGAGATGGTGTCTCGCTAAATACACTCAGCCTCCTGTGCTCTGATCAGGCTACAAGGAGTAGTTCTGTTCGCTTTTCGCCCGGACAGTACTCCTTCCCTATTGATTGCATAAGAGTAGGGAGTTATCTTTTGTTTCCTGTTTAGAATATGGTTAATTGATTCCTTTCTTCCATGGGTTTAATGATTTTACTGTCTTAACTTTGCTATTATTTTAATCATTTCACCCCAAGCAAGGCAATAAAACCACTAAGAAACATATTACTGAGTGTGAAAGAAAAAGAAACAGATTAAGGAGAGAGAACAAGAATTAAGAAGACAGAAGATAATGATTGACATTGCATTTAAATTTTTGAAGATCAAAGATGACTGGAAAGCAAGAAACTGGTAGAGAGTTCCACAACCAAGAAGTGTAAGAGAAGAAACTGTTAGCATAGAAACTGCGGTTACATCTATGATAGAGTTAAGCTAATATAATAATAATAATTGTTGTGGTAGGATCCACCTAATTTGCATAGTGGAGTATCGACCATATAAATATGGTTGGTACCGGGAAGAGAGGGAGGAATTCACTCTCAGTCGAACTCTTTGCATTTTGCAGTGAGGGACCCGGACGAGGCTTTGCCGGGAGGCAGGGTTTCGTCCGGGGTGGTAGACAGGCCTTGAACCCGTCTAGGCGGGTTCAAAAAACCATACCCGACTTTAAACCGGCCTTGTGCCACATTTTATCCTCGTGGGTGGATAGATAAATACAGGAATCAAGAGATAAATTTATATGCATATATATATATATATATATATATATATATATATAAACATTTATATATATATACATTTATATACACATACATATATATATATATATATACATTTATATATATAAAACACACACACATATATGTATGCGCACACACACACACATATATATATATATATATTTATATATATATATATATTTATATACACACATACATACATATATATATACATTTATATATATATACACACATATATATGTATGCACATATATATATATATATAAACATTTATATATATATATATATATATTTATATACACACACATAAATACATATATATATACATTTATATATATACACACACACATATATCCACCTAATTTGCATAGTGGAGTACTGGTCATATAAATATGGTTGGTACCGGGAAGACGAGGGGAGGAATCAAGAGATTCAATCCAGAGACTCTGCCCGACTGCGACTCAGTCAACACATTCTCCAGGAACGGTCTTACCAGGAATATACAAAAGACTATATGTAAATATTGTGTACATTTTCTTGTTTCAAGTACATTTTGTATTGCATTATTATTCCATGCATTAGTCAAGTTTCAACAATAATAATAATAATATTTAATATGAGTTTATTAATCCAGAGTGTTATGGTCAAAAG
>CAHIKZ030003576.1:1410000-1432500 GCA_903632075.3 Acanthosepion pharaonis | reverse complement strand
CAAGAATGTCGAATAATTAAATCCTCTTAATAAAAATTAAGTAAAATGTTTTTTACCTAAGGTGGTTCATGATTTTGCCCGCCATAGGTCTTAATGAGTGTTTTTTTTTTAAATCTATAACCTTAATTTTATGCACTTGTGGGCATCCATACAGACATGCTCGAATTGACCGTTTTGGGAAATTACGTTTGTTTTACGGCATATAACCTCAGTGGGTTATTTAATGTCGACAAGATTTTTATTGCTGGTAATAATTTTTTTCAAAGATGCATTGCCGTTACTAAGTTTTCTTCGAAAATTTAGTGCTGACAATGATATTTTTACAAAGCATTTCTGGGATTAAAACGCATTTTTACATTTTCATAGTGTTTGGACCCCAGTTTGGGGTTAACTATTTACCCATAGCTGGGGCCCTAAAAAGTGCTACCACCCCGGGTCAGGGTGAACCTTGGAACACCAGCAATTAAGAGATGGTTCCACTCTCCTCAAAACCTCCTGATCAGAGGCCTTGCTGTTGGATGTAGTTTATCGTCTTACCCAGGACGCGGATGTAGTTTATCGTTATACCCAAGACGCGGATGTAGTTTATCGTCATGGGCAAATACGTTCGGATGAGATTATTTAATGATAGTAAGAACAATCATAGTTAATTCTCCTAGAACTCCAGCGGTTCTTGCTACCATTAAAATTCTTCTTGACAGTGGAACTTCTAAAAATATTTAACCAAGAGAATCGATTCGAGCGAGATTGATTACAGATTATAGATTGATACATTCATTTAACTATCATGTTACTCAATATCTCATATATATATACATATATATATATATATATATATATATATATATATATATATATATATATATATATATATATATACTTCAAACGTTATCATAGTGGATACTCCTATTTAAAATAGACGCCCCATTCAATATATTAATGTTAGAATTACTAATGATGTCGGATTAAAAATAAAATATATTAAGTCTTTAGAAATATACACACACACGCACAGACACATGCATATATATATATATATATATATATATATATATATATATATATATATATATATATGAACATATGAACGACACAAAAGAAACCCTTATATGTGGATAAATGATATTTTAGAAACACTTATGATGCATGAAGATGTGATAATTGAAAATCGCTGAAACTGACAAGCCTCAAAACAAATTTCTTTGATAATAGATTATAAAACTCGGACGTACACAGCCATATATATATATATAGTCGGTCGCCTCTGAGTTTTGACTTCAATGTTCATATATATATATATATATATATATATATATATATATATATATATATATATATATATATATATATATATATATATATATATATATTCAGGGTAGGTCGATTTTGGAACTGTAAAAAGAATAACTCGAGAAAAGTTGCAAAATAACTTCAAAAATTACCACAAAAAATATCTTTCTTCAAAACTTCGTATTTATTTGAGCAATCGATCTTAAAAACAAAATAAATCGCGAATTTTATCATCATAACGGTGTCACCGGAGTAATTACCTCCTTTTGCATGTTCGTTTTATTTTTGTTTACGCGTTTAACTAGCGCAAATATCTATTTTATTTTTCATCAAAATATACTTAACTATTTAAAAAAATACAACTTTTATAAGTATTGTTTATATTTTGAAAATTAATGTTTTATTAAAAAGCCTGTTTACAAGCTAATCCCGGAATTAACTCTACTTTTATGTAAATAAACATTACTTTTAATTTAATAATGCATTTCAAACTTTATTTTCCAATTTATTTTGAAAAATATTTTTGTATAATTTCTGATAATACATATATTTTCTTTGTCAGATATGTTAATAAAATGGCAGGAAAAACATCCACAAGGGCCTAGCATACCGTGAAATTTTGATAAGGCTATATAGCGGCGAGCCTTATCAAAATTCCACGGTATGCTCTAGAGTTGATCATGGGTGATGTATCTTACAATCTTGGAGCCAGCCTTGTAAATGCATTGCTCTTGGATTTGAGGGCTATGGGCTTTCTTATCCGCAAAATTAATATAAAAAGATATTTATATAGATAAATGTAAAATTGATAGAGCAAAGGTTAAAGTGAAAACAAATGCCCATCAACAGCATGATGAAAAGGTGGTAAATTTTTGTATTGGAGTTGATGGGAGAACTGACAAAGACACACTAATGTACAAGGAAATAGTGGAGGAAAATGGAGAGAAGACTGAAAAAAAGACCAAGAGACCAGAACGCCACTTGACTGTCACAAAGATTACATATGAAAATGAATATCTGACACCTAAGGCTCTTCCTAATATTAGTGCAATTGTTGTGGTTCTTGCCGAGCAAGTGGCTGATGTTTTGCATGAATTCAACAGTGTGAGCACTATCAAGGCTATCCTTGTTGACAAACACTAATGCCAATTCAGGCTGTGAAGGTGGATTTGCTGCACCTCTAGAAATCTTCATACTATTGGTTGCTCCTTGCACCAAAATAAACTTCTGTTTAGAGGTCTTTTAAAACATGTAGATGGTACCACAAAATAGCCCTGCCACATTCAATGGTCCACTTGGAAGATTACGTGCAAATGATTACCAAAATTTACCCCAAATATCATTTTCAGCTGTTGGCAGTCCTCTGGATTCTATTTTTAAAATTGAAAATGCAGATACCCTTAGTTGTGACGAAAGACTCCTTTATGAATATACAGTGGGTATTTCTAGAGGTAAGGTGAACTCTAGATTTGCATCATGGAAAAGTGGTCCATTAAACCAGGCAAGATGGTTAACCTTAGGCATCAGTCTGATGTTTTTATGGACTCATGGTGCATAGCCACGAAATATTTCAACCAAACTCCGCAGTTCAATAAATTTTATTGTGAATGTGTATGCCATTTGCCGGTTCGAAAATAAAAGAAATAACAAGTTCCACAATCAGCAAATGTATATTTTCAATATGATCCAAAGGATTAGGAAGCAACCATATGAAATCCAACAGATCACATTGAAAAATATACAATACAATGCTTTCGCCTTACTGCCTGAAAATATCTTATATTCAATGGTCAAATCTGATGAATTGGAAGTGAGGGAAGAAGCTATAAAAAGAATTTTGGCCATTAGGTTAGTAAATATTTATTCATATAAAATTGACTAAATTAGTTATACCGATTTATGGAATCATTTTAAGGATTTTATCTAATTTCACCATAAGTTTTAAAGCAGTACAGAGTGCATTTTTTAAAAAATAAATCAAATTAATTTTTATATTCTTTCAAGAGTGGGGAGCAAACCAAGAAAAAATTAAAAAGAATCACAACTATCAAATTTAAAGCTATGCACTGGAGACAGTTAAAAGATCTCTCATTAAGTGGAATTTGTGAACCACCACTCACAGAAGAATTTTCTGAAAGTGAACTTCGGGAATAATTATTAAATGGTACGAAACTTGACTTGCCAGATTTGCCCTCCCATTCTCAAGGCATGAAACGGGCAGTCAAGTTAATGACAGAAGTTTCCTAATCTGTGTATGGCTTTGAAGCAAGGCACCAGCACATAATATCAAAAGCTTTGTGTCAGAAATTGAGACCATCAATTTCATCTGAGGATTCATATATCGAGCAATTTTTTTAATGTATTCAACTAATACTGCTTAATTCATGAGGCAAAAAACAGCATTTCAAAATCATCAGTGATAATAGGGGGGTGCAAATTTTCAATTTGAAGTTTACTTTTAATTTCTACATTTTATTTAATTTAGATAAAACAAAATAACAACATTCCCTGATTTAAATAGTGAAGTTGTTTGTTTTTTTAACAATATTTAGTCTAAATCTTGCAAAATCGTGGATTTTTCAGTGCATTTTTCTCTACGATCTTTGATGCCAAATGCTCAAAAACCGTTGAAGTGACAGATCTAATTTTTTGTATCAGTACTTAATTGGTCTATACACAACTTTCGGTACATTATTCTTTTTGATATTTTAAAAAAGTCAAAAATCGACCTACCCTATATATATATATATATATATATATATATATATATATATATATATATATATATATATATATACATTGAAGTCAAAACTCAGAGGCGACCGACTGTTTATTGTTCAGTGCAATCATCATTCCACATTTGTTGGTTTTTTTCTGCTAATATATACGAGTCAGTGATGCATTGTTAACTGTTATTTTGGCGGGAGTGGTTTGTTAATTTATTTATTTGGATTAATTTATTTTACTTGTTTTTATTTATTTTATTTTATATGTTTTTATTTATTTTATTCGGTTTTCAATTTTTTAATAACGTAGTAAAAATCTTTTTGAGACGAGTTCTGATCATTTATTTAGTAGTTTGTTTTGGTCTGGGAAGGATTTTTCGTCCAATTTTTGGATTGATTGTTGCATTCTATTCTAACGGTTATTTGGGAGGGAGTGGCTTCTTAATTTGTTTATTATTTACTTTATTTATTTATTCATTGGATTGATTATTTTTACTTATTTTTCCTTTTTTTTTTTGTTTTTATTTATTCTTTTCAGTTTATTCTAACGGTTGTTATGGCAGGAATGGTTTGTTGTTGACTTTTTTCTTGGATTAATTTATTTTACTTGTTTTTTTCTTATTTGTTTATTTTTATTTATTCTTTTCAGTTTTCGATTTTTAAGTGACGTAGTAAAAATTTGTTTTCATGTCTGCATTTTGAGATGACTTCTGATCGTTTATTTTGCAGTTTGTTTTGATCTGGGAAGGTAGTAATAGCTATTTTTTCCTCCAAGCAAAGTTTGCAGTTTTTTAGATTGATTGTTGCAGTCTGATGTTCTTTTCTTATTTTTCCATGATATTTTTGGCGGGGTTTGCGTTTTGTTTTTATTTCTCCAGATACACTTAGATAGCATTGTGCTGCTTGCCTATTTATTATTTATGAAATGTTTTTTTGTGTGCATAATTTCTTTGTTTCCAGGGTCTTTCAGTTACTCCTATGTATATTTTTTTTCATTATCTGGTGATTTTACCGTGGCTTGGTATATTACGTCGTTTTGTAAGCAATTGTAAGCATTCATTCTTTATTCTGCAGTTATACATGGGTTTAATTTGTTCGGGTGGTTTGTTGATTATTTTCCTGTTGTACACACACACACACACACGCACACACACACACACACACACACATATATATATATATATATATATATATATATATGCAAATGAGAGAAAGAACAGATGGAATATCATTTACTTTAAAAAAAGTGCTTAATACAAGTAGAGCAAAATATTTTATTATAATATTTTTATTATAATAAATTGCTATAAAAACATTTTACATCGCTATCAGGCGATAGTAGATAACTTATGATCATAAGTTATCTTCCATCTCCTGAGGAAGTACAATCTTAGTACTGAAACATGAAAGTTTTTGTGTAGCGATGTAAAATGTTTTCATTGTAATTTATTATAATATATATATATATATATATATATATATATATATATATATACTAAATAAAAAACAGCTTTGTTGGTGCGACCAACAGACAACCAGACAAAGCATCGTAGACCAGAAAATATCCCGAACAAGTAAACAAAAAAAGAATGAAAGATCAAAAGGCAAACGCGGGAAAATTTCAACTTCAGTTCTTTTCTTAAGTATAAAAGAATTTTCTTTTGCAAACAGTGATCTTTCTTATTATAGAAAGTAAAAAGTATCAAGACACAGAGTTAGTAATTAATGTTACTGCCTTTGGCTCGAATAATTGCTTCAATTTGATGTTGCTTTAAATGGAACTACGTCTAGATTTTCTTATTGGGAACTCTTTGCAGAATAAACCATATTATTTCTATATTACTATTGTATTCACTGTCTGTGTGTGGAATAAGATACTGGGATTAAACATGTTGATTTTCATCCATAAAGGAATCCACCATTAAATGTGTTCTCTAATATTAGATTTGGTGATAGAATAAACTACGTCATTATTCCGTTCGGCTTTGAATACTTTCTCTTTTTCATTCATATTATCTTCTTTCTAATATGCCCGGAATTTCTTTTGTTTCTGTCGTTTATGATGATGATAATGATGATAATGATGATACGTTTCATTTTTCTACATTTTTATTTTTCATTTTCTCTTTTATCTCTACATTTATTTCTCTTTTCGACATTTCTTTTTTCATTCATTCTTTCTTTTTTTCTTTCTTATTTTTTCCTTCTTTCTTTTTTCTGGTACTTTATTTGTTATTATTTACATTCTAAAGTCTTTTTTTTTTAATTATTGCATTCCTCCTTTTCTTATTTCTTTTTTTTTTTCATTATTTTTTCTTTTCTTTCTTATTTTTTGATCTCTCTCAAATATTATTCCTTTCTCATTTGTTTGGTTTCACCAGTATTTTTCCTTTTCCATCTGTCTCTCTCTTTATCTCTCTGTATGTACATATGTAGGTATATATATATATATATATATATATATATATATATATATATATATATATAAACATGTTAACGACCACATGTTAATGAGGCAAGCACTTAGTTTGAACTTGGGAGGGGTGGGTTCCGCCAGGTATACTTGTCCAAGTTACGCTCCACATGAACGGAATACATTTCCGGTCTTCAATATTGAGAGTATTTGTCTTCATCAGCTGCAAAGCGACCCTACAACCACATCCGATCATTGGATGATGCTGCTGCTGCTGCTGATGATGATGATGATTATGATAAGTTTGGGGTACCTACGGTGATGATGATGACGATGATAGGTTTGGGGTATCTTCGGATGATGATGACGATGATAGGTTTGAGGTACCTTCGGATTATGATGATGATGATGATGATGGTGACGATGACAATGATAGGTTTGGGGTACCTTCGGATGATGATGATGCCGATGATAGTATTGGGGTACCTTCGATGGTGATGATGATGATGACAGGTTTGGGGTATCGTCTGATGATGATGACGATGATATGTTTGGGGTACATTCATACTAACTACTAATAGCCTACAAGTCCAGCTTATTGATTGTTACAGCACGTTGAAGTATCTGACTTTCTGAGAATTTGACAGATTTGTACGCTAATCACATTCTTGCAAAGCTGATTAAATTATGTTCGAAATAGCCAGCATTGGCACGAGGGTTGCATTAAGGAAACATCTAATGACTAGCGAACTGTCATGTAAAGCTTTTGAAATTAGCAGATAAACTATGCTCTTCTATAATGAATGCTGGAGAATATTAGACAGATTTTATCAAAATTTTACACCATGAAAAAGTTTAAAAAAAAACGAATTGTAACGTTTGAATTCTACGGATTAGACAGGTTTTATTAAAATTTACAAAAAAGAAGGAATTAACAAAAACAAAGTGTAACGTTTGAAGTGTGTCCGTTATGAACAATTTTATATTCTATAACATTTGCCGCTGCCTACACCGGCTAGTGTAACGACTTTGTGGTCCGGTCCTCAGGAACTTAAGACGACATCTTTAACTAAAGCGTTAACTCAGCTCTGGTCAATGTTGGCGCTTGATCTCAGCGCTTGATCTCACTCAGCGCAGTGGAATATCGAATGCCGTAGTAATCACGGCGCTAGTTTAATCCGTGGCGCGTGCTGCATTAAGGAAGAAATATCTTCATAACGAAAAAACAAAAGGGAAGATTCATGGGGTTAATTTTCATTTGGTTTAGATAGTCTTGGTACAAGAAAAATTGACCCTTTCTATAGTTACACTGTTTCTTGCCTAATAATTTGGGTTCAAAGAAATTCGGAATCAAGGAATCTAGTGACAGCTGACGTAGATTCAAGAGGCACCCGATGCAGGTTCTTCGAAATCCCAAAGCCATCTGATTAAATGCACTGAAACTCAAAACTGGCGTGCGGCCGAATGGTTCTTCGGGTTCATTCATTTTTTAATTTTCCTATGCTTTCTTAATTTACTTTACAAGTTTGGGTAATTATCCACCTTCTTGGAAATAGTTACAGGGATTGATCCCCCCTTAACTCCAACCTGCTTCACTTCACATCTCGGACCACCTCTCCACTCAGGTGGCAATAAATCCTCTATGTTCCTTCTTCCTTCTTGGCATTCTACTCCAGCCCATCTCTCAGGCTGGCCCAACTGTCTTTTTGATAAATCTAATTTTCAAATCGTGTGGGTGAAAGGGCGTAGTTTATTCTAATCATTAATTTTAATTCTTCTGTCTCATCAAGGCAGAGATAAAATTATCTCTCCGTTCCTAAACCTACCCACGTCCAGAGGAAAAAAAACAGATCCCCTTTCGGCAATTACAACATCTGTGTTCATATCTTCGAACCTCACAGCGGGTCCGTTTCTTGTTTTCATTTCCCAATTCGTGTTCACCAACGATAATATATTTGTTTGTCCGTCTTAGCGAAAACACAAACCAGATCACCTGCTTATCACGTGATGATGAATTTTCATAACTTCGACCTCACAATGGGTTCATTCCTTGTTTTCATTTCCCAATTCGTTTTCTTCAGCAAAATATATTTATTTGCCTAAATTCTCAAAGAATTGATAAAACTGTTCTCCAAATGTGTTTTCGACCGCATGCCAGACTCTCGATAGATAAAGAACAATAAATTTTAGGAGAGAAGACGCCCCTATTTTCCCCAAGGAGAATGTCTTCACTCTGCCTTTGTCTTTCTCTTTATCTCTTCCAGCCTCCATTCCATTTGGGGCTTAAGCCTTTTCTGCTTAGCACCAACATTTTACTATCTCACTACCTCATGGCCTCAATAACACAGTTTTACAATGAATGTTCGAGAATATTTGACATATTTTATCAATACTTGACAAAAAGAAAGAGTTTAAAAAACGCATTGTAACGTTTGAATTGTGTTTATCATTGATGTAATGGAGTAACCAGTCACATTTCCTATAAGTATTGGTAAGTCAACGGATTACGTCTAGCCGAAAAAGATTTCGGCTAGACGATCGAACTCTCTGATTCTGAGCATAGAGGGACCCGGACGAGGCTTAGGCGAAGGGCACAGTCTCGTTCGGGGAGCTTGACCAAACCGATCCGATTATGCGGGTTCTACGGGTAATTTTTGGCCTTGTGCCACATATATTCCTCGTGGGTGGAGTGTTAAATATCGAGATATAGTGTGGCTAAATATACTAGCTGAAATCTTTTCGGCTATACGGTCGAACTCTTTGCCTCTGAGCAGAGAGGAACCCGGACGATGATCCGACGAAGGCCAGAGTCTCATTCGGGGAGGTTGACTGACCCTGAGCCCGTTTATACGGGTTCGAAAGGGAATATTTTTGCCCGAGCTTACGGACTCGGAGAACCCGCGTTAAACCGGCCTTGTGCCACATGCAACCCTCGTGGGTGGGTAGTTAAATATTCTAGTTGGAATCTTTTCAGCTATACGGTTAAACTCTCTGCCTACGGGCAGAGAAGAACCCAGACGAAGCTATGCCGAAGGGCAGAGTCTCGTCTGGGGTGATAGACCGATCAGACCAGATCCCGTTTTATACGGGTTCTACAGGGAAATTTTGCCTTAGCTTACGTGTTCGGATACCTCATGTTAAATTCGGCCTTGTGCCACAGCCGACCGTGTGGGGCGGTTGACAAATATTCTAGCTGAAATCTTTTCAGCTATATGGTCGAACTCTCTGTCTTTGGGCAGAGAGGAACTAGGACGAGGCTATGCTGAAGGACAGAGTCTTGTTCCGGGAGGTAGACAAACCCGATCCCGTCTATGCGGGTTCTACAGAGAATTTTTGCCCGAACCTGCGGGCTCGGATATCCCACGTTAAATTCGGCCTTGGTCCACATCTGACCGCGTGGGGCGGTTGGCAAATATTCTAGCTGAAATCTTTTCCGCTGTACTGTCAAAATGTCTGCCTTCGGGCAGATTGGAACCTAGACGAGGCCATACCAAAGGGCAGAGTGGTAGACAGCTACCCGATTCCGTTTTTTACGGTGTCAACGGGGAAGTTTTGCCCAAGCCTACGGCCTCGGATAACTCACGTTAAATTCGGCCTTGTGCCACATCTGGCCGCGTAGGGCGGTAGGCAAATATCCTAGCTGGAATCTTTTCCTGCAGTGCTGGTCGAACTCCGTGCCTCCAGGTAGAGAGGATCCCCAGACGAAGCTATGTCGAAGGGTAGATTCTCGTCTCGGAAAACAGCTACCCGACCCCGTTTTATACGAGGTCTATGGAGAAATTTTGACTGAACCTATGGGCTCGGATTGCCCCACAATAAATTCGGCCCTGTACCACATCTGATCGCGTTGGGAAGTTAGTAAATACACTAGCTGGGATCTGTTACTCAGCTCTCAGTTGTCGTCGAACTCGGGCAGAGAGGAACCCGGACATGGCTATGCTGAAGGGCAGAGTCTTGTCCGGGGAGGTAGACAGACCCTAATTCTTTTATGCCGGGTTACGGGGAATTTTAGGCCGAGCCTACGGGCTCGGATTGCTCCACATTAAATTCGGCTTTGTGTCACATCCTACCTCGTTGGAGGTTGGTAAATATTGTTTGCTGGGATCTGCTGAGTACGACCCAGACTTACACGAGAACTACCGACCTTCCAATAGTAGCACTTACTACTGAATTGACTTGCGACGATCGTGCGTATAACTGTTACTTTATTACTTATTGTGCCGGTTTTACAATAAACCTTTACTTATTTTATCCACCGTATTTTCAAGTATATATTCCTGTTAGTACGGAATATAACAGCCATGAACAATTTTTCTAGTAAAATGTCTGCAAACTATTACTCACAGCTCCAACTTAGGTTGTCTCGATTCAAGACAACTTAGACTTATTTGAATCACATCGTCTAGACTCTAGGAATATCTACATCAAACATATCCGCAGACGGATAATCGGATTGGTCGATACTGTTATTTAAATTGAAAGGACGCTGACGCAATATATAACGGCTTTTTATACATGTTATTACACCAAGAAGGCTAACATTTTTGGCGTACATATAGCGTCATATAGATTGACTGTTCAAAACTGTGATATCTTAAGTCTTAGCAAACATGAAACTGTTCTCATTTTTAAGTATCTCATTTGTTTAAGATAAAACCAGTAAGAGAAAAGCACCGAAGAAAAGAAGAGTCGATGCTCAGCTGTTTATAACATTCGATGCTGTAAAACTGAGGAGGCCCGGTGGAATTATGGATAGCATCTTGGATTGAGGAATCGAGACAACCTAAGTTGAGTTCGAATTCCAGTCGTATCTATTACATTCACTTACGTACTAATACCCTTGGGAAAGGTATGAATCCTCTTCTTCTCCCTCCAGCTATGGATAAATAGCAGGAGAGACCGGGTTCTGTAGCCTTGGATGGCAACTGGTCTACCGCAGAGAGCAATAGCAAACTACTGCGGGAAAAATCTGACTCGTCGGCCATCGAAAGGTACATGATCGCCTAAACGTGTATGAACACCTACCCAATTTAAACAATTCGCCCTAGCTGTTACCATGGAAATTTTGATTTCAATTATTAAAACACGTAAATTTCAGAAATACGTTATTCCAAAAAAAAAAAATTTGGCTTGAAGATGGAAGAGAGCTTACTTTAACTCAATTTAATTCAAATAATTATATTGAAGTTTTCGGCGCTTGTTTTGAAACATGAGACCTCTTATGTCGCGAGTTGGAATCATATTTTTAAATAAATAATTATATATATATATATATATATTTAAGTTATGAAGAACTTGGTAATCCGTATGGGTAATCCCAAGGAGGATGAAATCCTGAGAGCTCAATGTAAATCCAGAGCTAATATTTAAATTGAAATTGATAGCAAACATCAAATTATTTTTTTAGACGTCTAAATTTCTATCAAGCATTAAAATCTATTCTTTACATAAATTGCTAAAACCCAATAACAGCCTCTTTCTCTTTACTTCCTTCTCCCTCTTCTTTCTTTTTCCTTTTTCTTTTCTCCCTACTCCCCTCCCATTTCAATATATCACTTCCGTCAAGTTAACCGTCTAAATAGGTCTAGGTCTGGTCACTCCTCCTCCCCCAATACAAAGTATACTTGAGAGAGATATGAAATTAATCCCTCCCTATACTCTACCATGTCTCTTTAACTATCCCTTTTACACTCTCTGTTAAATTACAAAAACTTACACTACCCATCAATTTTAATTTCATTTTTCGTTTCATTTTTGGAAGTGTTATCTGATGATCCGGCGTCCTTTAAAAGGGCTCTAGGGAAATAAATTATTATAATGGTACCTTAAAGTGGTCTGTTTTTCTTTTAAATATATATATATATATATATATATATATATATATATATATATATATATATATTGCAAGCAAATTATTAAGAAGTAATCCCTCTCAGAAGTACTTCCTGCAAATGACTTTTGGGTAAAGTGAGCAGTGTCGAAAAAATCTTATTTTTTTTTTTTTAAAGTATTTATCCCGAGCAAAAATTACTTTGATTTAAACGAACAAACAATTTCCTAACATCCAAACACCGGTAAATACACACAATACGTATTCTTAGAAAAAACAGCTCTTCGTTCCTTTCCGGATCCGCTTTTTATTAGAAAGCCTGAATATATATATATATATATATATATATATATATATATATATATATATATATATATATATATGTATATTTGTTTGGTGGTGGGGTGTCATGGATACTCGACGAAACCAAGCTTCATTTAACTTGGTACGTGGCTTCTCTAAATTCGTGATCAGTGAAGCCAATAATATAATTCTTCAGCCGCCTGGTAAAGTGAATGTGGAACATAAGATACTTGACTTTTTTTGCGTTTCTGCAGCGATAACGTTTCCCGTTAAGAGAGGTTTTACTTATTTATTAATTGTAGTAGTAGCAGTAGTTTTAACTGATTTGCAAGAATGCTGACACTTTTATAGGAAACGGTTTTTATCGTTTCATAAACAGAAGGTGTTCAAATTGAACTGCAAAATATAGCTTTACCATTTGTATCTTTCACTTTTCTTCTTTTTCATGTTTTCCCTCATTCGCTATCTCTTACCCTGTCTCTATTTCTTCTGTTTCGCCCTTTCTGTCTTTCATTTCTCTCTCATTTTAATCTCTCTATTATTATCTTCCCTTCTTCTCACACACTCTCTATCTTCTCTTACTTCCACTTTCATTCAATTTCTATAAATTCTATCGCTATCTGTCTTCCCTGATGTTCTTTTTATTCTGTCTTTTTCATCTCTCTTTCTCTCTTTACTTGAGATCTTCGACACCTCTTTAAATTATCATTTGTTTCCCTTTCTTTCTTTCTTTCTATGCATTACTTCTCTCTCACTCCTCATCTCTTTTTATTACCCACTCTCTTTCTTTTCATTATCTTCTTTCTTTTACTTTCTTTTATCAGCCTCCTCCTTTCTATTCCTTTTTATTAGACCTTTCCTTTTTTCATTATTACCTTCGTTTATCTTTCTTCTTATTACACTTTTCCTTACTTTTTATTTTCATTATCCACTTCTTTCTCTTCTTTTTATTTCTCTGTTCGTTTTTTTTTTTTTATTACCCTCTTTATTTCTCATTCTTTCTTTTTTCTCTATCTCCATTTTTACTGTGTGGAAAGAAAAGAAAACAGAACAACCAATGTGAGATTTGTTTGAAATAAATGCTTCAGTAGACAAAGATTTTTGTCGCAAGTACGATTTTATGAAAATATCTTGGTTTGAATGCAAAACTGACGTCATTATTTTTGCAAACACGAAACACTCGATAATCATCAGCGGAAAAGAAATAGCTTAAGTTTCTTTAGACCTAAACTATTTTGATTATTTTCTGGTGGATACTTGTCGACAAAATTGTAAACCGAAGTTATATCTACTTGTTGGACTCTAGTGAAAATCGGACCTATGTCTACCCATCTATTAATTCATTGTAATTTTTTCTCCTATATGACATTAATAAAAAAGAACTGTGCTTAGCATCCCAAAATAATTTTTGCCTTCAAATAACCTACAAAAGGTTGATAAGCCGTAAAAAACAATCTATATTATTGCTGTAGAGTAGTTTTCACAGTGGAGGCTTGTATTTCACTCAGTCGGTCCTAAATTAGGTTCGACGTCCAAAACGTTAGGAACTTGAAAATAATAGTTAATGACGCAGCAATCTTGTTGTGGGGCTCATACTTTAATGTCCGAATTCGACTGACTCACTCAACTCCACTGAGCTCAACTGGCGACTGCTACTACTTATCTGTGGGAGAGTCTATTTACCGTAGAATAGGTACGTTCCGGTATAACAATTATAATCTTATGCCATAAATAAAATATACATACATTTAATATATTCATACATATCAGGTCATCCCATAAGTTCTGTCCGATTTTTAACTTTTTGTTAAAATGAACGAAATATAAAGAATATTTTATAATGTCTAATGGAGCTGAACATTATTTTCATGTTTAGATGCATTTAAACTGATCAAATTTTATTTCAGAGAACAATAAAATTAAATTTTGTTTGATTAAAACCCTGCTAACATGGAAGTACCCAAGAATCATTTGAGGCACATAATGCTTTATGAGTTCAAGAAAGGAAACTCAGCAGTCGAAGCGGCTAGAAACATTCACTCAGTTTATGGAGAAGAATGTGTGAATGAAAGAACTTGCAGAAGATGGTTTGCAAAATTCAGAGGTGGAGATTTCACCCTTGAAGTTGAAGATCGAACCGGACGTCCAGTTGAGTTTGATGAAAAAAAAGCTTGAAGCAGCCCTTGAAGAAAATCCTGCTTTATCAGTTGAGGAATTGGCAGTGGTTCTCAGTTCAAACCATACAACTGTTCATCTTCATCTTCAACAACTTGGAAAAGTTCTTAAACTTGGAAAATGGGTGCCTCATGAATTGTCTGAAAACAACCTCACATCCCGAGTTGACATCTGCTCTTCTCTCCATTCTCGCCAACTTGTTTCACATTTTTTGGATAGACTTGTGACTGGCGACGAAAATGGATCTTTATCGAAATGTTAAGCGTCGTAGACAGTGGCTTGGTAAAGGGAAGGACCCCAGTCACAGCCGAGAAGGGAACTTCATGGGCAAAAGGTTCTTCTTTCAATCTGGTGGGATCACCAAGGAATAATCCACTTTGAATTCTTACCACCTAATGCAACAATTAATGCTCAGATATACTGTCAGCAATTAAAGCGTTTGAACCAAGCTTTGAGGAAAAAAAGACCTTCTCTAGTGAATCGAAAAGAGGTGATGTTTCATCAGGACAATGCGCGACCACACACAGCAATAACCACGTCACAAAAGATCGAAGAACTTGGTTGGGAGAAAATTCCTCATCCACCTTATTCTCCCGATCTTGCTCCTTCAGACTACCATTTATTTCGTAGCTTACAGAATCATTTGGAAGAAACAGCTTTTGTAACACAGGAAGAGGTTAAAACTGACATCTGTGAGTTCTTCGAATCAAAGCCAAAAGAATTTTACAGTAATGGAATTAGTAAGCTTGTTAATAGATGGAAGGAAGTCATAGATAATCAGGGAAAATACATTGTTGATTGAATCTGTAATTAAATGTAACATTTGGTCACTTGTTTTCTTTATTCAAAATTCGGACAGAACTTATGGGATGACTTGATATATGCTGAGTTTTTAAATCATTTCGTCTCAAACAAGGCGATAAGGTGTAAAGGAGTGAAAGAGTATGAGATTGAGGAGAAAAGACAATAAAAGCACAGATTTGAAGAACACGGAAGATGGGGATTAGTGTTGCATTTAAATTATTGTAGTTGACAGGGAATCAAGAAATCTGAAGGGATTTCCACAGGCAAGAAAAGAAACTATTAGAATAAAACATACGGTTGCCATTTAATAAATCAGTGAGACCTAATTGCCAATCTAGTATCACGCTTAAATTCATGCAGTCGAAGTACTAAGGAGGAAAGCTTATTAGAACTGCTCTAAAAATATTTATAGAAAAGTCAGAGGGAAGCCACGTCCCTGAGAAAGTGACTGATGTAGAGATGACAAGTCAGGACCGATTATATTACTGATCATTATTTGAATTTTGCCAAGATATATAATAAAAGCACTCAACTTCATCATCAGACCGCAGTCGGGAACATCGTGCCAATTTGAATGATTTTTTCCTTAGCTATATAGTATGTACAACACCGGGGCTACATACAGTTTTGAATTCTTTTGAGTTACTTTCTCCTAGATCGATTGCCACCCAAGTCTATAGAACCCAGTCTGTCCTGCTATTTACCCATACCTGGTGGGAGAAGAAGAGGATTCATATCTTTCCCAAGTAAGTTAGTGAGTAAGTAATATTGATATCATTCCCATGTAATGGTCCTGACTAGCATTCGATTTTCCGATTTGTCAATTCAAGCAGCTATCCATTATTTCACAGTCCCATCTAGAACAGATATAACAGCAATATTCAATGCACAGGCGAATTCTAGATCCATAATTCTGCAAGATAGATACTGAGATGCATACATATACTCATTCATATATTCATAGTTGCATAAGTTTTAACGCCTCCAAAGCAAAATCGTTTTCATTTAATCCTCACAAAGAATATTTTCTGCCAGCCGTCAGGATGGCTGCTGCTGAATTCCAGGAGAGCAACATTTTACCATTTTACGTCTTCTTGAGATCACGTTTTCTACTGACATCAAGTGGAGCAACCATATTGAGTCAATTGCTATGTCTACTGCAAGAAAAGATGATTAACCGTTTCATGCCAGAAAGCTTTTCTCGTCAGAATCCATCTTGCACATCTACCATTCCTCCATATACTGCTGTCATATCTGGTCTGGTGATTCTGCTGTATATTTTGATTCTTGACAAAATTCAAAGAAGCGTCCGTAATGATAATCGGTAACTGACCTGACATCTCGACTTCAGTCACTTTCTCGCCAACGTGACGTGGCTTCCCTCTGTCTTTTCTATAAATATTTTCATGGCAATTGTTCTAAGAAGATTTTTCCCTATTCCCCCGACTACATGAATTTAAGTAGGCTACTAGACTGGCAAAAGGACTCACCATTTTACTGTTCAACTAACTAAATGCAACCGCCATTTATACACCAACAGTATATTTTCTTGCATTCTCTCCTGTCGAACTGATTTCTGGTTTCTTTTTTTCCCCTTCCACCTATAATCTTCAAAAATGCAATGTCAGTCACCATCTTCTTTGAAACCTGTTCTTTTTTTTGCCATTTACTCACTTCTCTTCACTAAAGTCTTGTTATTTTTCTTTCATCCTCTTCTTATTTTTTTAAAAATATTTTCTTTCTTTTTTAACCATTTCTTATTTTCTCTCTGACTTTTACTTTCTTTCTTCCTTTCTTTCTTTCTTTCTGTTATAACATCTTCATATTTTTATTTTATCTAAATCGTTCTATCTATCTATCTATCTATCTATCTATCTATCTATCTATCTATCTATCTATCTATCTATCTATCTATCTATCTATCTATCTATACACCATAGCTATCTATTATAATCTCATCTTATTTTTATAAATTATTATTTCTTTCTTTCTATTATAATCTCTTATTATCTTTATGTTTATAATTTTTTCTTTCGCTCTCTCCCTCTTTCTTTCTTGCTATTATAATTCCTTCATTTTCTTTATTTTTATAAAATGTTCTTTCTTTCTTTCTTTCTATTATAATCTCTTATTTTCTTTATTTTTATAAATTGTCCATTCTTTCTTTCTTTCTTTCTTTCTTTCTTTCTTTCTTTCTTTCTATTATAACCTCTTCTTATTTTCTTTATTTTTATAACTTTACAGTCCCCTACTGCGTCTTATTGTCTTTATCGCCTTCCTTGGGGTGAAATGATTAAAAGAAATATATCCACACAGTGTCCGTGTGTGTGTGCTTATAAAAGTTTTCATATTTTTACACGTACAAGAAAATTCACAAACCTTACACGGATATGAATGCATTATTGATGACTCAATAGATTTACAACCTGACACGTAGTTATTACCTGAATTTTGATCTAAAATTTTCATTGTATAATTTTCGAATTTTATGCATCATATTAGATAATGAATTGTGCATTGAAAAAAGGAAGGGGATTATGCTGAAAAATAAATAAATATTTGGCCAGTGACGGTTTTGCCGTCATTGGTATTGATTAAAAGTCGTATAAACACGCACAAACACAAATACAAACGTTCGAGTATATTTCCAAGATAGATGTCTCTTTGTATGTTTCTTTGTTTATGTGTGCGTCTGAGTGTGTGAATGAGTTTTTACGTGTCTGTCTAACTATATGAGCGCATGTGTTTCTGTGTGTAAGCGTGTGCGTGTGAGTTTCTGTGTGCATGCTTGCGCGTGCCTGTGTTTGTTGGCGCGCGGGCGTGCGATTTGCCTCAGGGGCCTCTGCATATTTCAAGATTTTCTCTTAATAAAATCTTTGGTTTCCTATTTTTCGCCAGTTTGTTAACGATTGATTGCTTCCACGGCTGTTGGCAATTTTGGAAGATATTGAACAGCCACAAAGATTGTTTTGGATTCAATCGTTAATTGTTCAAAGCTCGAAATGCTTGTTTGTGGAAAGAAAGAAAGAAAGAAAGAAAGAAAGAAAGAAAGAAAGAAAGAAAGAAAAAAAGAAGACCATATTAATAATGCAAAGAAAGAAAGAAAGAAAGAAAATCATATGGATAAGGGAAAGAAAGAAAAAAAGAATATATGAATAATGAAGAGAGAGGGAAAGACAGCACAGTTGTTAGGAAAAGAAAAAGAAAGAAATTAGGGCAGGTGACTATTTGAAATAAAAGCAGAAAAAGACACATAGATTAGGAAAAGAACGAAAGAAAGAATAGGGTAAGAATGCCGAAAAGAAAAAAGAAAAAGGAAAAGAGAAGGTAAAAAATGTAAAGGTGAAGAAGAGTAAACAACGAAGGGAAGGAAATGAAGAGAAGGAAAAGTAAATAATGAAGAGAAAGAAAAGAAAAGGGGAAAAGTAAACAACGAAAGAAATGAAGGGAAGGAAATATAAACAACAAAGAGAAAGAATAGAGGGGAATGAAAAGTAAACCACGAAATGAAGGAAAAGAAAGAAAAAAAGAAGACAGACAGACAAACAGACAGACAGAAATGGTTAAAAAGAGAAAGGAAAGTTTTATTTTTTTTAAATAAAGAAAATTGAAAGCGGTTATAACAGAAAGAAAGAACAGTTTATAAAAATAAAGAAAATGACAAAAGTTAAAGTAGGGAACAAAAAGTGGGTTATAAAGAAAGCTAAAAGAATTCCGATTGAAGAAAAAGACATTGAAGAAGAACGGAAAATGAAAATAATAGGAGGAAATAGAATAAAATAGAAACATTTTTGAAATAGAATTATTAGGTGTGGCTGGTAGAATGAAAAACAATTAAAAGCAGATTTTGGAACAAAATGCAGGAACAGAAAAGAAGAGAGAAGACCGAAGGGAAGGAATTGAAAGGAAGGAAAATTAAATAACGAAGAGAAGGAAAAGAAAAGTTGAAAGAGTAAACAATGAAAGGAATGGTGGGAAGGAAGAGTAAAGAAGGGAAGGAAATGAAGTAAAGGAAAAGAAAAGGAGAAAGAGTAAACAACGAAAGGAAGGGAGGAAAGGAAGGAAGAGTAAAGAACAAGGAGAAGGAAATGTAGAAAAGGAAAAGGAAAAGAAAGACTAAACAACAAATCGAAAGAAGGGAGGGAAGGAAGAGTAAAGAAGGGAAGGAAATGAAGTAAAGGAAAAGAAAAGGAGAAAAGAGTAAACAACGAAAGGAAGGGAGGAAAGGAAGGAAGAGTAAAGAACAAGGAGAAGGAAATGTAGAAAAAGAAAAGGAAAAGAGAAAGACTAAACAACAAATCGAAAGAAGGGAGGGGAAGGAAGAGTAAAGAAGGGAAGGAAATGAAGTAAAGGAAAAGAAAAGGAGAAAGAGTAAACAACGAAAGGAAGGGAGGAAAGGAAGGAAGAGTAAAGAACAAGGAGAAGGAAATGTAGAAAAGGAAAAGGAAAAGAGAAAGACTAAACAACAAATCGAAAGAAGGGAGGGAAGGAAGAGTAAAGAAGGGAAGGAAATGAAGTAAAGGAAAAGAAAAGGAGAAAGAGTAAACAACGAAAGGAAGGGAGGAAAGGAAGGAAGAGTAAAGAACAAGGAGAAGGAAATGTAGAAAAGGAAAAGGAAAAGAGAAAGACTAAACAACAAATCGAAAGAAGGGAGGGAAGGAAGAGTAAAGAAGGAAGGGAAGAAAATGAAGAAAAAGAAAAGTAAATAACGAAGAGAAGGAAAAGAAAAAGAGTAAACAACGAAAGGAAGCGAGGGATGGAAGAGTAAAGAAGGAAGGGAAGGAAATGTAGAGAAAGAAAGGAAAAAGAGAAAGAGTAAACAAAGGAAGGAAAGAAGGAAGGAAGAGAAGTAAGAGTAAACAACGAAGAGAAGGAAACGAAAAGAAGGAAAAGTAAATAATAAAGAGAAAAAGAGAAAAGGGGAAAGTAAACAACGAAGGAAATGTAGGAAAGGTAAACAAAAAAGGAAAAGAATAGAAGGAAAGGAAAAGAAGATTAAACAGCGAAGTGAAGGGAAAGAAAAGGAAGAAATGTCAGTAAAGAAGGGAAGAGATGGAAGTGTATATAACGAAGGGTTGGAGGATTAAAAACGAAAGGAAGAAATAAAAAAAAACAACGTAGGAATTGAAAAGTTAGAAAAGAAGATAAAACAAGGAAGGGAAGAAAAAAAGTGAAGGAAGGATGAATAACGGTAACCTAAAGATGGGAAGGAATGTTAAAGAACGAAGGGAAGGAATAGGAGAGAGAATGAAAAGTAAATAAAGTAGGAAAGCTACAAGAAAGGATGGACTAAATAACGTATGAAGGGAAAAAAATGAAGGGAGGGAAAAGAATTCAATGAAGAAAAATGCAAAATGTAAAGTACGGAGTATCCTTCAAAATTGGTATCATTTAAAATGTGAATATGAGTAACTACATATCCCAGGCAAACGAACTTAAATAGGCTTGATGTTAAATAATAGAATATTTATTTGTCAAAATTCGAACAAGATATGAAAAGGGATGTAAATTTTATAACTGTTCAACAAAGCTTCACAAATGTTCAATATGAACACCAGCTGTGAAATGGCACACGCCAAGTTGATAGTCCAGCTCTTACCAAACACGCTGTAGCATGTCTTGCGCAACATTCTCCAGTGCCTTTGAATTTTTTTGATCTATGTTCAAATCTAATTTCCAGCTGGTGCATTTTTGAATTTTCTCGAAAACGCACGCTGCACACTTTTGTTCGACTGCCTTCGAGCACATTCTAACACACAGAATGCCTTTTCATTTCTAGTGAACGTCCTCCTTCACCCTGAAAAATGGAAGAAATAAACATTCGACATTGTTTTTACATATTTTGTTAAAATTTGTTAAATTTTGGATCATTTGAGTGAGAATTGGTAGTGTTATTTGACTACAAAATGACGTCAATTTTTGGGACACCCTGTAAAATGTAGAGAAAAGCGTGAAAATTTGAGAAATAGATGAAAAAAAAGAAACATTAATGAGATGATATGAATAACAACATTTTTTTAAAGTCAAGAAAAAAAAGGATGAACATAATGGCAAAAAAAGAAGAAATTAACAAATAAAAAAGAAAGAATGAATATAATTGTAAGGAAAGAAAAAATTCACAAACAAAATGTAAAGAATGGACATATGACAAAGAAAGAAGAAATTAACAAACAATAAGGAAAGAATGGACATATGACAAAGAAAGAAGAAATTAACAAACAATAAGGAAAGAATGGACATATGACAAAGAAAAATATGACAAAGAAAGAAGAAATTAACAAACAATAAGGAAAGAATGGACATATGACAAAGAAAGAAGAAATTAACAAACAATAAGGAAAGAATGGACATATGACAAAGAAAGAAGAAATTAACAAACAATAAGGAAAGAATGGACATATGACAAAGAAAGAAGAAATTAACAAACAATAAGGAAAGAATGGACATTTAACAAACAATAAGGAAAGAATGGACATATGACAAAGAAAGAAGAAATTAACAAACAATAAGGAAAGAATGGACATATGACAAAGAAAGAAGAAATTAACAAACAATAAGGAAAGAATGGACAAATTAAAATAAGGAATCGTATTTGAATTATGACTATTAAAAAATGGAGTAAAAAAGAAAGAAAGATGGAACAAGACATATCTGGAGAATATGCAGCAATTTAATAATAACGAAAGTTTGCTAAATTTTAGTAATAACGTTTTAGTCCTGTTCAAACTAGCGCCCTCTGGATCTCACACAATTGTCTAAGTGTCCTGTCCATATATTAATCGGTGTGGTGTAATGGTTAACACGCTTGTCTTGCTAGATCAGTTACTACTGAAAAGTGAGTTCGATCCTCACTGGATGCCCCATACTTTCGGCCTTGTGCCACATCTAAGCTACGCTTGGAAAATCTTTAGGCACCTCGAGCTGGTGTAATGGTTAGCAAGCTTGTCTCACTAGAACAA
>CAHIKZ030003576.1:1312500-1405000 GCA_903632075.3 Acanthosepion pharaonis | reverse complement strand
TCTGCCTATCTTGTGTTGTTAAGATTGTGGCCGACAATACTGAATCCTGGTAGGATTTTCTAATTCTCTCAGAAAATGCTTCGATGTATAGGTTGAATAGATCCGATTCCGCCTGGCCCTGACGATTTGTTTCTATTCAATTGACCAGTGCAGCTTCGGTTTTTAATATTTCCGGTCAGTCAGTATTTCTGTGGATATCCAGTTGTTCTTTTTCATCGTGGAAGATTTGACTGATACATTCGTTCCATCTGTGAAGTATTTTTCTTTCTCTAATATCAGCGTTCCGGCGTTGAGTGTTATGCAATCTGTCGATCAGCATGCCCTTTAGTTCTCTTATTTTTTTATACATATTTCTTCTATTCTTTCTATTTCTACTCATTTTTCGTTGAGCCATTCCCCTTTAACCTGTCTGCATTCATTACGTATTCTTCCGTGTCTTGGCCTTGCTTTCTGTCGAGAAATTTTCTGTCCATTTTCCTGATATGATGTCGTTTGCTGATATCAATAAAAGTTCTCATAGTGTGTCCCACATCGACTTCCCATTTCCCATTTGTACCCCGTATCTTCTTTTCTCATTGTTCATATATTTTTCCTTCGTGTCGTTCAGGATTCTGTTGTATTGCAATTTGGGAGCTGCGCTAGTCTTCTTCAGTTTCCATAGTTTCACTCTTAGTTTGCATATAACAGGGAAGTGATCGCTTTTTGGATAGGTTTTGCAGAGAACCATTGCATTACTGAATCACTTGTTGTTAGTTATGTAGTCGATTTGTGTTTTAGTTGCTCATCCTGGGCTCCTCCATGTCCATAATCGTCTTGGAACCAGTTGGTGTAATATTATCTTTGTACCATTGAACACATTTTTCTCCGCATTCGTTGCAGGTTCCTAGACAGAATTTTCCAATTATTTCCCCATTCCGCTCTTTGCCTACTTTAGCATTCAGGTTTCCCATGATAATTCTAATTTCTTGTGATTTACACTAAGCCTTGACGTTGTCTAGCATGGAGTAGAAAGATTCGATTTCTTCCTTCGTAGTTTCTGCTGTCGGTGCATACACTATTATAACAGATAGATCCTTCAAATCTACAAAT
Source organism: Acanthosepion pharaonis (assembly GCA_903632075.3). Classification (NCBI taxonomy): domain Eukaryota; kingdom Metazoa; phylum Mollusca; class Cephalopoda; order Sepiida; family Sepiidae; genus Acanthosepion; species Acanthosepion pharaonis. Next base: position 1,403,911 of record CAHIKZ030003576.1, on the reverse strand, counting down.
CAACCACTCGCTCTTGCATGGAGTATTTCTGCTATATATGGTCTGGTGACCGTTCTGTTTGTCTCAAGGTTCTTGATAAGATGCAGAGACGGATATGCAATGTAAATGGCCCTGATCTGGCATCTCGTTTGCAGTCGCTCTCACACAGACATGGCGTCGCCTCTCTCTCTCTTTTTTACAAATACTTTCATGGTAACTGCTCCGATGAGTTGCTTTCGCAGAATTCATGAATTTAAGTGTTCTACTACTCTGGCATCTCGCTTACAGCTTTTCCCTGTCGAAACTGTTAAATGTAGCCGTCTCTTCTACTCCAATAGCTTCATGTCTCGCATCTCTCGCCTGTGGAACTCCCTCCCCCTTTCCTGTTTCCCTGATAGCTATAATCTCCAACTATTCAAATGTAATGTTAATCGACGTCTCCAAATGCCTTGATCTATCCCCTATCCTTTTCTTCATCCTTTCCTCTATCACTCCTATTTGCTCTCGCTCCAACTCTCTGTAACTCCTTGCATGCTAGTGGCTTCCCACCTTGCTTGAAGTGAAACGCTTAAAAAAAATTTTCTTTTCAGTTTAACTACAATAATTCTTTCAGATAATTGATAGTATCCCAAAACAAAAATTTTCTTTTCAGTTTAACTACAATAATTCTTTCAGATAATTGATAGTATCCCAAAACAAAAATTTTCTTTTCAGTTTAACTACAATAATTCTTTCAGATAATTGATAGTATCCCAAAACAAAAAATTTCTTTTCAGTTTAACTACAATAATTCTTTCAGATAATTGATAGTATCCCAAAACACATTTCTTGATGTTTTGATCTAGTTTCAGTCCTACTCATTTTTCTTTACGCCTGCATATATAATCTTGTGGTTGTCACTGACAAAATCTCCGTTGTTTGGCCACCTAGTTTAATATACAGCTAAAATGTTGACATTTAACCTACTCATTCCCTGTTTTGCATTTTTCCAGCTGGCCACAGTTGTTTAACGTTCTAACGTTCCATGTCTAGAGAGTTATGTTTTGCTTGAAGCGAACAGTCGCTGGATGACGGTCCGATAACACCTGTCGCTCCTTTCCGGACGAGGGATCAGTTCCGAGGAATTTTATCCCCTGTTGCTCATGTCTATCCTTGCCGGGCGAGGACTTAATCCCATAGACTTAACCCGCTTCATGCCGTTAGCTTTCATATTTCGTGTTATAATTGCCATGATATTTCTTGGGATTAATAGTGAAGTGGTTGCCTTTGCCCTCTCCACGGTGATTTACCGATACTCGTCGAGAGATCTTGCGCCCTTTGTTAGGTCTTATTTTTCACGCCACTGGGTTGCTAACAACCCTCCTCACTCGAAAGGGGGGTGAGGAAGCCGGTTTTGTTGCTGACACTCCAACGTGACATACATACATACATGCCTTTCTCTCTCTCTCTCTCTCTCTCTATATATATATATATATATATATATATATATATATATGCCCACACAAAAACATATATTTTATCCCTTCCATCATTTGTTTACATGGAGAGGGTTTATGGATACGTTTCTAAGACTCATAACTACAATAAAATGATTTCCATTGACAGATAATGATTTAGCCTACCGAATAAATCAATATATATATTCGTTTGTTTATTATTATGTGTTATTTTTATTCATTTAATTGCCTATTATATATATATATATGTTGTGGTAGGATCCACCTAATTTGCATAGTGGAGTACCGACCATATAAATATGGTTGGTACCGGGAAGAGAGGAAGGAATCAAGAGATTCAACCAGAGACTCTGCCCGACTGCGACTCAGTCAACACATTCTCCAGGAACGGTCTTACCAGGAATATACAGAAGACTATATGTAAATATTGTGTACACTTTCTTGTTTCAATACATTTTGTTCTAAGTACATTTTTTGTTGTATTATTATTTCATGCATTAGTCAAGTTTCAACAATGACGACGAGGTAGAAAAAACTATACGAAAAAAAAAAAAGAATTGATAATTGATAGCCTTCAACAATTGGGACAAGTCATTGAAGAACCCAGGTTGAAGGAAAAAAGTATTAATTAAAAATCCAACGGAAAAGGCGCTTCAGCAATTCCTACAAGTATACAGAATCACGCCAAACCAGAGAACACATTCAAACATGGCACCAGCTGAACTAATGTTCGCTAGGAAAGTTAAGTCAGTGTTTGACAAACTTTTGCCAGGAAAAAATAGAGTAAAGAATACTATGTATACAGCGAGAAAAAGATACACCTCCGGAGAGAAGGTGTTTTTCAAGTGCTACAAAAACAACGTTGAGTTCTGGAAGTGAGGCATAGTGGACAAGAGAATCGGTGACCTGATTTACATAATTAAAGGGCCGAAGAATACTCATAAAAGGCACCAGAATCAACTTAAAAAATGTTACGTTATAGAGCATGAAGAGAGTATACCGGATGAGGAGGAAGATCCCATTGAGGTAATGTATGATATGTTTCAAATAGAACTTCCGCAGAATACTCCTGAACCGAGAAGATCCGGTAGGAAACGAAAGTTCACGGACCCATTGGACGGGAATCCAAAACGGAAAAAATATTAAAATTAAGCGGATGGACATATGCATATGAAGTATGCAAATGGATCTACAAAGAAATAGCCATAATCATCAACCCATATAGGAAGCCAGTTTGAAATCCAAAAGGGATTCCAAGGCTTGGGAGTGGGGTGTTGTGGTAGGATCCACCTAATTTGCATAGTGGAGTACCGACCATATAAATATGGTTGGTACCGGGAAGAGAGAGAGGAATCAAGAGATTCAACCAGAGACTCTGCCCGGCTGCGACTCAGTCAACACATTCTCCAGGAACGGTCTTACCAGGAATATACAAAAGACTATATGTAAATATTGTGTACACTTTCTTGTTTCAATACATTTTGTTCTAAGTACATTTTGTGTTGTATTATTATTCCATGTATTAGTCAAGTTTCAACAATATATATATATATATATATATATATATATATGGATATAAATATAATATATCGCACATATGAAATAAAAGAGTTCTCGGTTTAATATAACAGAGCTGTTAAGTATACTATTTACATTGCTCGGACTACCATCCTCATCTTTATTGTCATACGCCCCGGCCTTCTGGTTGGAATCTCGAACTGAACTCTTTATTTTGCTCGCTGGGGTAGACTGTTCTAGTTCCGCCTGCCATGTCTAATGGATGTCGATTATCAGTTATCTCTGTTAATTCCCTCAGTTCTCCGCCTTAACCAGGTATTGAACTCACAGTCTTTGCAGTCCTGTCACTGGATCTAACTAACGCCTCAAGGACACTCCTGGCAATAGCCGATAAAGGCGTTAGCTAGATCCAGTGACAGGACCCAAAGAGTTGAATTCAATACCTGGTTAATGGCGGTGGAGAACTGGAGAGGAATTAACAAAAAACTTAACTGACATCCATTAGACATAGCATGTCTACCTCAGCGAGCAAAATAAAGTCTTCAGGTCGACATTCCAACCACCTGAAGAAGGCCAGAGAGTACAACGGCCAAAATGTTGTGAGGATGACAGTCTGAGCAATGTAAATAGCGTTACAAGTTTTTATTTTTATTTTTTTATTTTATTATTACAATGATGTCCATATAAGTAAATGTAACAAACTCAACTGGAATTTGAACTCTGCTCTCCAATTTCTCATTCCAAGTCACTATTCATTACACCACCTGCACTTCAGTCAATGCATTCAAATCTGACTCTGTGTCAGATTGAGTAAACATCCAAATATCATGAGTCAAACATTTAAAATGTGATATATTGGATATTAAACATTTGATATTTACTCACTTCTCAGATACACTAATCCAAGACTCAAATATTCTATCTCTATATAAAATTCTGACTTCTATTAGTTCGTCCATTGCACCCTCTAAAAAAAGTGTATACAGATAAGAGGGTACAGTTTGTTTTATTAGGGTGTATAGCTTAGTACAATAAAATTTCATTCATTTTTTTGTGGGGGGAGGAGTAAATTAATACTCCTACTATTTTAAAAACAATTTAATAATTAAAATAATAAATACTTATTTAAAAATATATTGTTTTTTTTTTCATATCTTTTAAGTTTTTACATACAAGAATCCAATTACTAGTTTGCTCTGCATTTGTGAGAATTATAAACAAATCATTTAATCAAAAATATCCTTGCGAAAAGTATGAATCCATCCCTTTTCCCCCCAGCTATTAGTTAAATAGTAGGACAGATAGGGTTCCTTAAACTTAGTTGACAACCGGTCTACTGCAGAAAGAAATGGCAACCTACAGCGAGAAAAATCTTCAAAAGTTGAAATTTGGATCCGGAAAGAAATATTTATGCATGGCCAGTTGTATACTGCATGCTCAAGAGTAAGAAATCTTAAAAATTTATTCTTCACTGTTAAAAAAAAGCAAAGAAATTTTCTTAAATTATTTTTTATCATGAAGTCCTATAAACTTAAAGAAATTATTAAAATGCAAAGTAGTTTTTTTTGTCCCAAAGTATTTCTCCAAACAAATCAGCTTATTCAAATTTCATCAATTGGTTTGTGAATTTGAACAAAACAGAGTTTGTAAATCTCAACAAAAAATGTTAGCGATAACTTCAACAATACTAAATACTGTGAGGATTTTGACACATGTCAGCATGTTGCAAAGAAATTCTAGTTATTTAAATTTAAAAAGCAGTGAATACTTACGTGGCTACACCTAAGGGCCACTGATAAAAATTCCGATTGTGGAACTAGAACTGTCTACCCCAGCGAGCTAAATAAAAGGTTCAGTTCGACATTCCAGCTATCTGAAGAAGGCTGGTGAGTACAACGGCCGAAACGTTGTGATAAATATGGCAACAAAGATGAGGATGATAGTCTAAGCAATGTAAATAGAGTACATGATACTTCATCTCAGAAATATAGGCAGATGGCAGTTAAGTATATATTAAGAAATATACATATTATTCCTCACCAGTAGCACGACTCGGAGTTTCATGCACAACGCAATCTTCAGGTGCTGAGTTGAGACTGACATTTGCGTAATTTAAATTTTAATAAAAATATCTGATTACCGCAAGGTTGGCATCGTCATATATTATACCGGGGTTAGTTTTTTATTTAAAATAATATTTAGTATTTAAAATAAACTGGATTTATACACACACACACACACGCGCGCGCATATATATATATATATATATATGTTAAAAATTTCTTTAGATTTGTAAATATTAATGTTTTGTATTAGGATAAAGGGAAATTAGTGGTTCTTTAAAAATAAAAAGAAAGCATAACTTAAATTATAAATGAATCTGGGTCAATGTATTTTTAGGCCTACATGTAACCATTAACTCATTTCTCTTGCTTAATAAGCTCTGCTTATTTAACTGTTTTAAGATGACGAATTTTTCAGAAAGGCATAAATGGCATCTATCACCGCACCCATTGTAAGATTTGGTTTTAGCTACAATATCCCACGTAATAATGGGTGTATTACCACCATTGATTAATTGACAGAAATGTTTGGAGAGAGCAGTGCTATTTATATATCTTACATTGCTTGAAGTCATTCATTGGAACTAGGAACGAAATATCCAAGGATTTTTAGTGGAACCAAATTAAAATTGGACATCTTTGCCGGAATGTATGTTACTTCAGTATGCATTAATATACATTGGACGTTTAAGCAACAGATCACATTTTCTCGGCTACATTTTTCATTAAAAAGAAAACATCAGAAAAATCACCCGTACCAAGTTCTATCCATAGAAGAAAGTACGAATGACCACTACTCAGGAACTGTTTACAAACTAACGTGATGTACGAAGCTGCAATATGATTAAAAGAAAATCTATAAAAAAATATATAGAGATAACAGAATGTCCCTGGAAAGAATCTTTATAAAAATCAGATTGAATCAAACATGGTATCTTGCTGCTAAATGATCCTTTTCCAGCCGTGATAGATTTTAAAATCATTTACGCGGTCTTATTTTCCACTTTTTCTAAAAATGCAACGTCGCTAGAGTATCGCTACTCTAATGTTATATCCATGGTAATGGTTCAGATGAGTTCTTGTTCCACCAGTTTCAGAATTTACGGTTAGGACTCACCATTGTACGGAGTCGAATTATTTTCTCCGTGTTCTAATTGTAAGGCACAGTTAGGGTTAGAGTTAGACTGTTTTTTTTTAAACAACTGCTACTTCGTGGACCAGCGTCACACGTGGATGCTACCCTAAAGAGTCTACCCATAACTTATTCTAGTCAAGCATTATTCCTTATCTTCCTTTATATCCTCATCATTTTTCACTTCCTGTCACATCGTCTTATAGTCATATGGCACAAATCTCTACCATGAATGACCGTTTTGTTAATTTCGATGTATGAGGTTTCTACCAGGCCAAGCGTTTTTGACTGTTATTTGAGTCTTTCCAGTGATATGCAGACAACCCCACAAGCATGAGAGCATCGGATAGAATTTTATAAAGAAAAAAGACGCGACACGGACAAATATCACAACTGCAACAGCAAAAGATGCAAATAACACAAACCTATCAAAAGAGATATTAAAAATAAAAAGGCAAACGAAGGAACAAAAGTGGAAAATAAAATATAAAAGAAAACAGTAATATCTCACATAACATCCAAGCTGTTTAGAGTATGACGATAAACTACAACCGGCAGCAAGCCTCTGATCGGGAGATTGGGGGTTATTGAGGAGCTTGGAACCACTTATTAATTGCTCGTCCTGGGTATGACGATAAACTACAACCGACAGCAAAGCCTCTGATCGGAAGATTGGATATTTTGAGAAGCTTGGAATCACTTATTAATTGCTGTTGCTCCCAGATCCATCCTGACCCGGGGTGGTAGCACCTGTTAGGGTCCCAGCTATGAGCAAATAGTTAACCGACATACTGACGTCAAAACACTATGAAGGTATAAAAAATAATTTTTATAGTAAAAATACCAGCAATGCCTTTTGAAAGGGTAAGAAAGTATTGCGAGAGATTAATTTTTGAAGACAAAAATATTACCAGCAATAGATTTGACTTTCGACAAAAAACCTCTTTACAAAAATCCGTCAATGAAACCTGATCTACAAAATTATTTTTTATAAGGAATGCATATTCTATTCATACGAAACTATCCTAAAAATCTTGTCGGCATTAAATAACCCATTGATGTGTTGATATGCTGTAAAACAAAATAAAGCCAAACAAACTAGACTGTCTACAAAAAACCATCTTTACATAAATACGTCAATGAAACCTGATCTACAAAATGATTTCTTACAACGAATATATATTCTATTCATACGAAACTATCCTAAAAATCCTGTCGGCCTTAAATAACCCATTGAGGTGTTGATATGCCGTAAAACAAAATAAACCTAACCAAACCAAACTGTGTAATATTTTCCTAGAGGATGAAATTGCGATAAACTCTGAAAAAGATAATAGCCTATTTCCTAATGTAGAAAAAATCCTACTATGCTACCAAAAACAAAATAATGAGGCAAAAGACTAAATAATACCTTCTTCTTCTTCTTCTTCTTCTTCTTCTTCTTTGTACCATGTCTCTTCAGGACATGTGCGAATATGGCTCTGTACAATTCCTTCTCCTTTGTAGCTATTAATAAAGTTTATCTTTTCACTATCTTTCCTAATCCCTGTTCTGCTAATCAATTACACAATACCATTAGGTAGGTCATACGCAGCTTCCCTTTGTTCCTCTTGCCTTCAATAAGTCCTATGAGTGTCAAATTTTATAAGCCTCCTTTCCTCATTTATTTGCCCTAGTAATTTCAATTGTCTATCTCTAATATTCGTTTTGCTTCCATTTTCTCTAAAACTTAGCATTGGTCACATGTTCCAGCTATTGTATTCTCAGTATCCTTCTGTATAACTACATTTATCTTGCTTCAAGTCTCTTCTTCTTCCTTGATGAGATTGTCTAGCATTCATTGCCATACTGGAGAACAGACATCAGGTAACAGCCCAGTACCATTTTCTTTATTTCTAAAGAACTTTTCTTGTTTCTTGATACTTGGCTTAGCTATTCAATCACATGACGTAAATTTAATTAGATTTATTTCAAACACGCAAGTTCAGAACCGAAAACTATACAAAAATGAACGAAATATATAAAGAGATGATAAAATAAATTGAAGTAAATGAAAAATAACCAGCCTGAAAGTAACGATAATAAGTAACTGAAATTTTTTTTTTTTTTTCACAATGTAAAAAACAATTTTAGAGGGAGTGTTGGGGCGCACCCATCTTCTGACTGATAATGGACTTATCCCTCTACGATATAAGTCAGTGCTAGAGAGAGTAGTTGTGTTGTGCGAGGATCAGGTTCAGCGACAGCGGTCGAGATCAGGTTACCATTACATACCGTTGGACTGTAGACTTTTGCTATTGTTACTTACTAACCGGCGTTCCTTATTACTAACCACTCTGTTGTTAATTACCTCTTACAAATATACCAGTATTTATCCCTACAACTGTGTTTGTCTTTATTCAAATACACACACGCGGGGAACACTCCCAACAACTCAACAGTAACCTAAATTACTCACCAGAAAGAGAAGAATTGGAAAGGGTGATTTTTCCTCCCTTTTCCCACTCCTTAGTGGCTATTGTGGGGCTCTCCTCTTTTTACATAAGATGGACTCGTCCAAAGTATACTTATACTGACAGAGAGAATACCTGCTGTTGAGATACGTCGAGATACACTCTAGACGTCTGTCGAACTGTCTGCTTTGCCAGAGAGGAACCCGGACGAAGCTTTGTCGAAGGGCAAGGTTTCGTCCGGGGAGGTAAACAGGCCCTGAACCCGTCTGGGCGGGTTCAAGGTATATTTTTGGTCGAGCCTACGGGCTCGAAGAAACCCACTTTAAACTGGGCCTTGTGCCACATATATTCCTCGTGGGTGGGATATTAAATATCGAGATACGTCGAGATACAGTCTTTGACTGTTTGCGACGTCTGTCGAACTCTCTGCTTTGGCAGAGAGGAACCCGGACAAAGTTTTGTCGAAGGACAAAGTTTCATCCGGGGTGGTAGACAGATCCCGAACCCGCTTATGCGGGTTCAAAGGGAATATTTTTTGGCTGAGCCTACGAGCTCGGAGAAACCCACTTTAAACTCGGCCTTGTGCCACATATATTCCTTGTGGGTGGAGTGTTAAATATCGAGATACGTTGAGATACGTGGAGATACGTTGAGACAGGTTGAGAGATACGGAGACAGACACAGGGTGTTCTCAGAGAGTTATACAAGAGTCCAGAGAAAGAGATGATTACGGCTTTACTTACAGAGACTTGTACATATACTTTCTACTAACTAATCTTCACTTCAAGTCTGTATTCTTACGTTAATACACTTATTTTTCTATCTCAGTTTCTGGCGTTGTTTATTTATTTGTGCAGGATTCCATTCCCGGAATCCACAACAGTGGCCAATACAGAGAGCCAGAAAAAGGCAAGTGACACATGGTCGGAAAATGTAATTGACTGTCACAATGCAATGTTGATTGACTATACTTTTTTTGCAATTGCTATCGCCCCATGTAAGGCAGTAAAGCCACTAAGACACAAGGGATTACAAGCCGTGGAAGAATTATGAACAGAAACATTAATAATGGGCGGAAGAGAAAAGAGTAATCAGGAGGACATTAGATAGCGATTGCAATTGCATTAAGATTTTTGTAGTTGGGGAGCATAGTGCTGAAATGGAGTTCCACAAACGAGAAGTGCGAGAAAAGAAACTGTTAGCATAGAACTTACGGTTAAATCTAGTCAGCTCAACCGTAAACTGATGAGATCACGACGCCTGATGAGATCTCGAAGTACTGCGCTTATATTCACAAAGTCTGGCTAACATAGCGAAGAAAATATCCGAACAATTAGCATGAAAGTAATTATAGAAGAGGACCAATAATATTGCTGATTCTTCTTTGGATCTTATCAAGGAGCTCAAGGTAAATAGCAGGAACACCGGACCATATGTGGCAGCAATATTCTAAGCATGGATGAATGGTAGGTTTATAGATCAGGACCAATAATATTGCTGATTCTTCTTTGGATCTTATCAACGAGCTCAAGTTAAATAGCAGGATCACCTGACCATGTGTGTCAGCAATATTCTAAGCATTGGCGAATCGTTGGTTTATAGATCAGAACCAATAATATTGCTGATTTTTCTTTGGATCTTATCAAAGAGCTCAAAGTAAATAGCCGTGTCACCGGACGATATGTGGCAGCAATATTCTAAGCATGGATGAATGATAGACTTATAGATATGTAAGATAGATTCTGGAGAGAAAAATTGTCTCGCCCGATACAGTGATCCACCTTTTTTAGCGGCTGACCTGGCAATGGATTCAATATAGTCTTTACACTTCATGTCAGCTGAGAACGTTACTCCGAGAAGGCGCAATGAGTCACTTTCCTTATAATTGACTCTATAGAATTTAGCGAATTGTAAATGTCTGTCTGTTCGCAAAATCGACGTTTGTGATTTTTGTTAGTGATTTTACAACGATTACATGTGCAATTGGCAAAATATTCATTGCCATAGATAAAAAAAGAATCTAAATAGATTCTTGCGTTGAAAGATATATTTTTGGACAACATTATAAAATATGGTCTTCATGTTTCCAATATTCTACCATAAGGATTCACAGATCTATGTTTAACAGAAAAAAGAAAATCATTTACAAAGAATCAATATTAAAAAGTCGGTTTGAGTGGGCAAAAACGTCAGTTCATTAAGGAACCTAATTTAAAGAGCGTGTTAAGCGCTCCTGAATATGTAAACAAAGTTGTTTACAATCTCACATAAACGTATTCAGGAATAGGTAACTGATATTTCTATTTCAATGGGCTTGTGGGAAAAGTTCTCAGCCCGACCAAGAAGCCCTTCCTGAAAATATCTGAGTGTTGGATGTTTAGTCATACTTTTGGAAGTAGGATACACCGAGGTATTTTCAGCACTTTCCTTGGAAAATAAATAGAAAGAGGAAAGAATATATGCTCCATTCTCTCATGTTAGCAAGGTAATGTGATAAATAAAGGGAGTTCCAAACTTATCCATATATATATATATATATATATATATATATATATATATATATATATATATATATATATATGGTAATGTATATTCGTTGGAGAAAGTTATTATATTAAAACACTTAAATGGCCCTACCTTGGGGAATACGAAGTTCGAATTAATGTCTACATGTATCCATAAATCCAAGCACCTGCTCAAACCCACTGACCCCGATTAAAAGAGATTGCAATGGATACCTCCACTTTTTCGCGGGAAAACAGCATAGCTTAAATGAAAAATGCCACAAACTTAATAAAAATAAAGTATTATCGTTAAAATGTTTATGTTATTATTAAGTTGAAAGACCAAAGTATTTTTAATTATTTTTTGAAATTTTTTAATCCTTTCTAAAACGTTCGAAATTTTAATTAAAATCTTGTTTTGTTTACGTCATCGTGATGGCATAATAATAACATTGGCTTTTTTGCGCTTTTTACCGTTGAAAACACATTGATTTGGAAATTCTTGTAAAAATCAAATAATTGTCCAATTTTACTGAAACTTTTAGGGATTATTCACAAATGAATGAAATAATTTTTTAATTATTTTAGATAATTTTGGCAAAAATTTCTTTTTATATATATTACCCCTCACATAATTTCATGAAATTTCGCAAATAATCTTTCTATTTCCTGAATTTTTTATTGGTTAAAAGTAGGACTCCTTGGAGAATCTAAATCGTCTAATCTTTGTTTTCAAACTTGCACTGTTCTATTCGAAAATCTGCGCTGAATTAAAAAATAATGAAAGCAATAAAACTATTACATTATTTAATTAGAAAAGCTTTTAATTACCTTTGTAAATAATAAGTTATATTAAGGACATTAATGTCTAAAGAAACACATTATCCAATGAATAATGAATTTTTACAAGAAGTTTTTCATTTTCTTAAAATTTTAATTACCATAATTTATAATATTTTAAAATCGTGTAAAATTCTGTATTGGGCTATTTCCTGGATGTGATATAGTAATTCAATGGAAACAAATTTACCAATCCAAAATTGAAAAGATTAATAAACGGAGTTACGCTATATTATTTTTAAAATAATTTTTTATTTCTTATTTTTTTTGCTTAATTTGTTCGCTATTTTCATCTATGAAAGTCTAAACATGGCATCATTATGAAATGGTCACGTGATCTAAGAGTTGTGTCTCTTTACAGAGAAAATAATTTAAGAAAATGTTATAGTATTTTTAATTTTTTTATTTTTGCATAAAGCATCTTCGAAAGGTAAATATAAGTCAATAAATTATTAAATAATTCTGGAAAATATGTTCATTTGTAAAAAAACTACTTGGTAGTTAAAAACCAAAAAAGATGGTTCACTTAGATTTCTTAAATTTTGTATCAATTCTAGCCAGACATATTAGCTGTCATCACTTCGTCACTCATGGGCCAACCATTATCGCCTCAGATAAGCAGGACGAATCATTAAATAAATGGTTGTATATTACTTTTTATGCCATAATTAAGTAATATTTGTTTTAAATCAGATTAATTCAAATTTTCTAATTTTCCTCACATAACATGTCAGAAATTTCATTTTTTGGAAGAATTTTAAAATCGATCATATTTTTTGGTTTAGAAATTTCTTAAACTTAAGAAAATGGCCGCTTTTAAGAAAATTTTAAGAAATCGAAATTAAATTTGACATTCCAATCTATATAATTTCTATTCGAAATATACCAGAATATTTTACTTACTGGAAACAATAAATTTAATCATTTAGCTTTCAATTAAAATTAAAATGAAATCTTTAAGAACGTTTTTTTCATTTTTAAAAATTCATTTTAAACTTTAGGTCTCGAAAATTTATGCCGAAATAGTGGAGGTGCCTAGATAGCAAAAATAGATTTTACGAATATTAATATAATATGCAACAACTTTTAATATTCATAGAACTCATTATTAATAACAATTCTTATATAACTAGATACACATACAATCCAATAACACTGTACTAGATTAATTTATAACGTGTGTGTATATAAAATTTTACCTTTATAATTGCATTTATATAGTCATGACCTATTATTTTTTATATTGACACCCTTATATTTTAGCCTGCGTTCTAGTTTAAGCTAATCGGTACAAATACAGTATCTTATGCAATATATATATATGTCATGACCAGCTTTGACTAAGCTCTGACCAGCTTGGACATGCTTTGACCAATTTTGACCAGTGGCCTTTTGAGTGGAAACACTCGGGTTTCCCACGTTAATCGACCTTGTGTCACATCTTGACCTTGTGGAGTCAAGTAAATAACTATATATATATATATATATATATATATATATATATATATATATATATATATATATTATAAGTTTATCATATAGACAAAACCATTTTACTCACTACAAAGATGCAACTTGGTTTCAGTGCATTTCAACTGCACTTCGACGGGTGGGAATCGAAAATGGTTATGAACAATCCTGCTTGTAGGCAAGCTGTATGTGAAACGTCACTTCCTTTTTTTCCATTTGTTTGAGAAGAAAAATATACATAAAAAAAAGGTGCCGTAGTGAAACAATGTTGCTTGTTGATAGCAGTTTGGTGAAGAATGGATTAGGTGTTTAATGTTGACTGGTCTGTAGAAATTTTTTTGCCGATAAACACCAGTCAAAAGTTTAGGCACATCATCTCACAATCATCCTAAGAGTGAGAGGTAGGGGAGGAAAGATGGAGATAGCGGATAGTATTACGTTTGAATAGGTAAAAATTGTAACGATAGTTCTAGTATTAATTGGGAATGTTATTTTTGGTTTACTATAAAAATTCTAGAACTGAATTGCATGTATTTATGTTGGGGTTATCACTACTAATTCTGTAATCAAGGAACGTATTTTGTGGATTAAAATTTAGAAGTGGTAATTTAAAAAAAAATAAGGGATGTTAATATAAACTTTTATAATCAAATTTTGAAATATTCCTGGACCGTATTGCGTGTAGAATAAGTATGGGTGTAAAACGATTTATCTGAAAATAGTACCAGTAATATATATGAAAGAAAAATTCGTAAGAATCATAATTCAATTAGTGGAGAGATAAATAAGAGGATAGGGAATATATCAAAGGAGGTGATTTATAATTTTAAAACATTTATATTTATGGAATTAAGAATTTAACAAGATTGTAGTGTTAGATCCTTAGCATGGCTACAGAAAATGGTTGTTTCATATCTTTGATTTAATAATTGGGTGTTATTCAAGAGTTCAATGATTCATATTTACTATCGGTATCGAGCCCTCTTTTGGATTAATGCTGTGAACGTTGGAATTTATATATTACTTTCGTTCTCATCGCATCGGATATATATATATATATATATATATATATATATATATATATATATAGTTACTCGCCTTGACGTATTGCTTACATTTGAATCCAAATTCAAATTTAATTGATTTAAAAAAACAGCATACTTTTTAATTCTTCGCCTTTCGAACTTATGAATTTGAATGATATAAATTATTATTAGTTTATTCTAATATTTTATTCAACAACAATTAAACAAGTTTTAACGCAATATTTTGAATCATCATCACGAGAACGCGAACTATATAACGGTCAGAACATATTTGCACCTGAAGATTGCATGAATTGCATGAAGTCGTGCTATCGACGTTGGATATTAAGTATAGGCACTAATATAAAACAATATATATATATATATATAGTGTAACCCGGATATAAGAGACCCGGATATAAGAGAAACCCGGATATAAGAGAGATTTTCTCCGGTCCCAAATTAGAGCCTGTGTTAATGTATATAAAATAGACCAAAAACGGATATAAGAGAAACCCGGATATAAGAGACGTCTTCTCCGGTCCCGACAACTCTCTTATATCCGGGTTACACTGATATATATATATATATATATATATATAGAGAGAGAGAGAGATAGATAGATAGATAGATACTTTTTGATAGACTGATAGGTAGAATACAATAGATAGATAGATAGATACTAACAGGCTGTGATAGATATGAAAAGACTGAGATAGACAGACAGCTAGCTAGCTAGATAGATATAGAGATGTTTTAGATAGATTGATAGGTAGATATAAAGACACTTAGATAGCGAGATAGCTATTTAGATAGATAGATAGATAGATAGATAGATAGATAGATAGATAGATAGATATTCGGATAGCTAGCTAGCTAGATAGATAGATTGATAGATAGATATATGCTACGCAATATTGTGATTATTGCAGACTTTGCAAAATAGAATTATTCATTCATGTGATATCGGCTTTTCTACCTATTTCTCATGCCTTGGACCCACATGAATGGGATTGGTTACAGAAAGCTTCTCTGCTCAAGCTTCACACGAATGTACGAAAAACCTCTCGTTACGACCGGGTTCCAAATATGTGACCAAGGGAGTAGACGTCAGAATTTCCTAGCGCCATTTTTATTTGTTTTTAATGTGTCAACCCTTCAGAACATTACATTAAATGTTTTACCTGTATGCAGGGGCGTGAATAGGTCTAGTAGCGCCTGGGGCGAGAATTGTGACTGACGCCCCCTACCCCAAACAAAATCATAACATATACTTAGTTTATTTTCTGTTGGATAGATACAGTGTTCAGAAAGTTTTATGATAAATCAGTTAGAGGGAATGTTTAAATAAAAAAACATTAACACATTATACAAATTTTATTTATTTATACATAAGGTTGACAAATGGCTTTGTTTGTGAAATATTTCTTAACTGTATTTTATTGTTTTAACACTAAGACTTTAGAGGACCGTGTGTGTTTGCGTGTTGTTGTATTAGAAACATGTGTGTAACTCTTGATAGAATATTAAAAAGGTCCAACGACAAGAAAATGGCCGGACTTGAATTAAGACCAACTGAAGATGTAAAGAAGACAAACAAGACCGATATATATATATATATATATATATATATATATATATATATATATATATATATATATATATATAGTTAAGTTATGAAGAATTTGGTAAACCGAATTGGTAATTCCAAGGAGGATGAAATCCTGAGAGCTCAATGTGAAGAACAGAGCTAATATTTTATTTTCCTCTCATTTCATTGTTGGAAGTGTTACCGGATTTTGGTGAAATAAATTATTGTAATGGTACCTTAAAGTGTCTGTTTTTCATTAAATAAATCTTATATATATATATATATATATATATATATGTATGTATGTATGTATGTATGTATATATATATATGTATGTATATATGTATGTATTAAACAAAACAATTTTCCAATGGACATAGACAATAATATTTGTGTGTGTGTGAACATTTGTGTTCGTATTTTGGTGAATGTTCGTACGTACGTGTATTTGTGTATAATGTTCACAGCGTCTTCCCACAAGTCCTTTTGTGAGAGCTTACATTGCAGATGTTATTCGCTGAAATGAAGAAATGAAAAAGAGAACGAGGCGAGAAGTCGCCTAGTATTTATAGTATAGGGAGAATGGTCCCTAGTGAATACTCAGGGAATTAAGGAGGAGCTAACTCCGACAAAACTACAGAAAGTTGAAAATACGATTAAAAAAATAATTAATAATTTATAAAAATATATATGAAAAACAATTTAAACTCAGTAGTTGTTAGATAAAATTTTGCGTAAATATTTCTTGTCTAATATTTGTTTTGAGAAAGTTTTCTGTGAAATATGGTAACTAAAAGAGAAACTATAACGAGTTGAATGATTAAATTTTAGAAGATATTTCATTTCAATTTTTAATTAAAATTAAGTTTGTTTTGAAATTTCGAATTTTTCGCTTTGTCTCCTGTGACATTATAGCGAAGAAAACGGCGCCTTACTTCGTCAAACCAAGCGACAGCGCGTCGCGTGTATCCTACGACGGAAAATGTGGCGAAAAAGAAAATTACTTACCAAAAAAAATGGGCACGTATTCCGCATGACATGCTGAAGACGGAATATTTAAATTAAAAAACAAGTCCGTCGCAGGAGTCACTATAAAAGTATTTTAATATGCAAAAATTGAGCGTCCTCTCCCAGTTGTTGACGAATGGAAAAAATGCTCGGCCAATAAAAGCAGTTGGTGTTCTCGAATCGGGGAGAAAATTTGAGTATTTTGGCTACCGAGTTTGTCGGCGAGTGAGTTATTTTCTGACTGGTTGCGTGCATTGTGATTTGTGAGATGATTTGTTCTCTGCGTTGTGGAAGTAATCTGCGACAAATATTTTGTTTGCAATCCCAGATCGCTTACAGACATTGTCGGCTATTAATAATAAACTAAACTCAGCTTTACTTACTTCTAATAATAAATAGTAAAATAGAAGATTTGGATCTTGCATAGAATATAATGCGCGGAAAATCAAATATTTTCTATTAAAACTTTCATACTTACATTATAAATAAATGCAGTTTATTTATTTTAGTGGTGGATACTGCCTTACAAATATTCTGAGGTCATGTTTACTGTTATCCTTTGTATGAGTACACCTAACTTTGTTGGAAGTTAGAACAACAATGATTTAAAACCAGTCTTCATCTTTTATATATTAAATGCCCGCCACATTAACATCCCAAATTTACATGATGGTTGCAAAATATAATTATGCATACTATCAAAGAAATTTCACGTTTTTATTCTAATTATAAACATTTGGTCATTTATTGCTATATTGGTGGTACTGTCAATAAATATATATTTAGTAGTTTATATTTTTTACTGTACAAAGAAAAACAAGATATATATATATATATATATATATATATATATATATATATAATATTATTGTTATTGTTATTATTATTATTATTATTATTATTATTGTTATTATTATTATTGTTATTATTATTATTGTTAGCTCAGCTTTAATGAAATATTTGATGCTGTGTCTTATTTGCACTTTGGATTAGAAGTTCGTAATTATAAAGTTAATAAAAGAGATTCAACTATACAAGGGAATATTGGATTTACTCGTCCATTTCGCTCGGTATTCGCCCAAAAGTTGGATCGATTCTTGGTGTGAAATGGTATTCTTGTCCTGACAGAAAATTCTAATTTATTTTTATGATATATAAAATTGAACTTTTATGCCAAATTTTTACCTGTCATGAAATTAGCGACGAGTATGCTTTGACCTCTTCATTTTTGCTTTTAAATTCGTTAAATTCCTTTACAACTTGTTTTTTTTGTGTAAAAAGAATGTTCAAGGTTTATTTTTTGTGCCAAAAATCTTTTGGTCTTGTAAAATTTTAAAACAATACAAATATTTTTGGTACAAGAAAAAAAAAAAAAAACATGGCAAAAGGAAATGCCCGCCAGTGATTGAATTAAAGTTAGATTCTCAAGACTTTAAAAAAATAAATGAGAATTTTATTCCAGGACAAGAAATACAGTTAAGACCAACAATCAATTTTATCCAAAATTTAACCGAATACCGAGCGAAAAAGGCGGGAAAATCCAACGATCCCTCCAAATGAAAGAAAGATCTACTTCTTCAAAGAAAGCAAATTAAAACTTATCATTACAATTAAAAAAAATATGAATATGAAACATAAATAAATGTTTAAATAAGAAAGAAAGATTAATAGAAAAATGATAGCAATTGATTTTTCATTTTTTTCTTAAAACAGGTTTTAAATTTCTTTAAACTAGAATTAACAAAAGGAAAAGAAAATACACTTACATTTATGTTGATGTCAAATTTCCTGGTAAATTTCTATTTTAACACCCGCGCTAAATATCCTTTAAAAATTTCCAAAATCCTCATAATTCCGTGCAAATGTACATGCTGAACTCAAATTAACAAGTAAATTGTGAAGAAACCTACCGTTTTGGAGCTATCGGCAAAAAACAAACAAAAATCGGACTTCTTGTTGGTCATTCGTCACCCATTGTTGCCATCATGAATACTGATTCGGTGCAGGGTATTCCAGCTGGTGTAATCAGAAATTTTGGCCTATTTACTTCTTTTACAGCTATATCTCTTTTTGAAATCACTACGCATTATCGTAATTTCTTTTTTCCTTTTGATAAGTGTAGTCTTATTTATAACAGGAAACTTTAAACAAAAACAAATTAAATAATACAATAAAACCTTTTTTTCTGTGTAGAATAGCAATGAAAAATTAAAAGAACAAATTAACTTTAGGGTTAGGTGCTAAGGTTAGGGGTGGGGGTTTTCTTTCTGTGTAGAAAAAGGACAAATTAAAAAAATTTAAATAATACTATAAACCGGGTTAACTTTACGGTTAGGTGTTAAGGTTAGGGGTGGGATTTTCTTTCTGTGTAGAAAAGGGGACAAATTAAAAAATAAAAAACATTAAATAATTTACCAAGTTTGTGCATTTTTTTTTCAATTTTAAAATATAAAAATGCTTTATTTTTATTATTTAATTTATTTTTTTTAATTTGCCATTGCTATTCGAAACGGAAAAAAGTTCTATTCTATTATTTAATTTGTTTTTGTTATAAATAAAACTACACTTACCAAAAAAAAAATTACATTTCTTTTAACGGTAGTACGTAGAGATTTTTTGCAAGGAAGTCTGTAAAAGAAGTTATTAGGCCAGATAGCCAACGGAAGTTACCCCACCGAATCAGTATTCATGATGGCTGTAATGACGAATGACCAACAAGATTTCGATTTTTCTTGTCGAATCAGTATTCATGATGGCTCAACATAAACATTTGGGAATTATGACGAATTCGAAAAACAAAATAGAAATTTCTAATTTTTCTTGTTTTTCGTTTTTACGCTGTAAGAAATTGACGGTAGGAAAATTGTTTCAATAAAACACAGAATCTTTTTTTAAGTAGTTTAATTTTATGGCATTCAATTTAAATCCTTTATATCTTTTGAATTTCTTTTCACTGCCAGTTCACAGAAATTTCAGATAACAAAGAAAAAAAATTTTTCAAGTCGGATGTAGACATTTTAAAACTTTAAAATTAAAAAAAATTTGGATTCAAAAAAAATTTGTCGGTACCAGCAGACAAATGTAGACATTTTAAAAATTAAAATTAAAAAAAAAAATTTGGATTTGGTTTTTCAGTTTTTTAAAACTAAAAATTAAAAAAAAAATTTGGATTCAAAGAGAAAATGACATTTTTAAAACTAAAATTAAAAAAAAAAATTCAATTTGGATTCAATAATAACACAGAATCATTTTTTTGGATTCAAGTAGTCTTTAGATTTTAAAACTGGCAATTAAAAAAAAATTTGGATTCAAGTCGGTACCCAAATGTAGACATTTTAAAACTTTAAAAAAAAAAAAATTTGATTCAATCTTTTGAACATTTCTAAAATTAAAAAAAAAAAATTGCCAGTTCACAAATGAAATTTTAAAACTAAAATTAAAAAAAAAATTTGATTCAAAGAACAGATAAATGTAGAAATTTTAAAACTAAAATTAAAAAAAAAAAAAATTTGATTAAGTGAATGTAGACATTTTAAAACTCAATTTGATTCAAGTAGGTGTTAAAAAAAAAATTTGGATTCAAGTCGGTACCAGCAGACAAATGTAGACATTTTAAAACTAAAATTAAAAAAAAAAATTTGGATTCAAGTCGGTACCAGCAGACAAATGTAGACATTTTAAAACTAAAATTAAAAAAAAAAATTTGGATTCAAGTCGGTACCAGCAGACAAATGTAGACATTTAAAAAAAAATTTGGAAAGTCGGTACCAGCAGACAAATGTAAAAAAAAAATTAAAAAAAATTTGGATTCAAAAAAAAAAATTATTTTAAAAACAAAAATTAATATCTAATTTTAGGACAAATGTATTTAAAACTAAATAAAAAAAAAAATTAAAATTTTTTTAGGTCTTCCTTAAATTTTTTCTTCTTCCTTATCGCTGCCTTTGTTGCAACAAAAATAATATACATTATCCCTCGAGGGAGTGGCGCCCGGGGCCATTGTCCCGTCGCGCCCCACTTGCGCACCACTGACTGTATGTTTCAAAACACACTCATTTCCTGTGTATTGCAATTGTAAGTGAGAGAGTTCCGGCCAGACATCTTTTTCTTAAGAAATGTTAATTTTCTAAAAGAGCCTCCCAGGTGGATACTTTCTTGATCATAACAATTTTAACCTAATCGACTCAAAAGGCAACCGTTATCTATCCTCCATGCCTTTATAATGTTCACTTCCAGCTTATATACTTATATTCATATCACGCACTTCATAGAGTTAGGCGCGACTTTCAGTATCTTTTCGCCTTGTACTGAGTTAGCCTTAGTGAATAAAATCTCTTTCTTAGTCGGTATCAAAAAACTTTCAGCATTTTCTTTCTCTTCGAAAATTGCCATCAGAATTCGAATCTGTCATTTGCTTGCGTGGTGAAGCTCCATTACTCAGTATCGTGATTTTCATCCAATCCTCTTATAATTATCACGACAGGCCGTGAATCATTTCTCACTATGGCATCATGCAGCGGGAAATCCTACTGTCTTCACCAGATCTCTTGTAATTACAATCACTTCCATAATTATAGCTTCGGAAACAGCAACTTTTCTCACAATTTTTTTTTGTTAGCTTCTCTTTCAATCTCGAAAACTCTGACATCAACCACAATACTCCAGATCAAACGCTTTCATATTCATTGATTCTATCCATCTATCACTTTCTTTCTTTCTTTCTTTCTTTCTTTCTTTCTTTATATCTATCTATCTATCTATCTATCTATCTATCTATCTATCTATCTATCTATATATATATATATTGGTTACCAAACTAGTCTTCGTTCATATTATATATATATATATATATTGTTTTCCAAACTAGTCTTCGTTCATGTCATTAGTTCAATATTCATTAAATGGCTGACTCATATCGACATAATCTGAAGACGCTATGGCGTGATGTAATGGTTAACAAGCTTGTTTCGCTAGCCTAACAATAACTGAATAGTGAGTTCGATCCTCTCTGGGTGTCTATACTTTCGGAGTTGTGCCGCATCTGAGCTACGGTTAGAAAATCATTTTAGGGTGCTTCGACTTGGATTAAAGGATGGTAAGCTTGTCTCGCTAGAAAAATTCCGAGTGAGCAGTGAGTTCGAACCTTACTGGCTGCTCTATACTTCCGGCCTTTTGACACCGCTACGCTTAGAATATCATTTTACAGCACTTCAATGTGATGGTTAGCAATGATGAGTGTGTGTGTGTGTGTGTGTGTGTGTGTGTGTGTGTGTGCATATAAGTGAATAATAAAAATAGTTTTAAGGTATGCTATATTTATGAGTTAAAGTGCTCAATATCATGGATAGAGCGTATGTAAATATAAAAGTGGACATTGAAATTAAAATATAACGGCGACACAATATATATATATATATATATATATATATATATATATATATATATATATAGAGACAGAAATGCCTAGATAGATATGATGAAACTGACATAGTTAGATACATAGATATGAAGAGATTGACATTAATAGATAGATAGATAGATAGATAGATAGATAGATAGATAGATGGATGTGGAGACTTTTAGATAGATTGATAGATCGATTTGAAGTGACTTAGCTAGCTAGCTAGATGGATCGATATTAACAGGCTGATACATTCGCACTCTCTCTCTCTCTCTCTCACACACACACACACACACACACACACATATATATATATATATAAATTTGTGTGATGCAACTTCGTGGATGTAGCATGGCAAGGTTTGAATTGAGCGAACTGAAGGATGGAGCTCGTTTAAATATTTGCCATGTAAATATTGATAGACGAGCGGTTGACTTTCAACATTGCGGCTGTGTGGAAAGAGGCTGCATAGTGGAAAACAGGTTTTCTCCAACAGAACGATGTTGAACTCTATCAAAACTGTTTAGTGGGGATTCAATCCATTTATGGCAGCAATACTCCACTTTCTCTCGGATCTGACTCCTGTAAAGATAAAACAAGACAGAAAGAGCCAGGTATATTCTGGAGAGGAAGAACGAGCCGGATACTTTCCAGACATCTTTAGCAATGGCGTCGTATATATGAGTTCCACTTGAGGTCCACAGCGTCTGAAACATGGGACCTTCTTGAACGTTTTTCACTTCATCATGGCTGGGAAGATCTCAGGTTGTGATCTGTGGTAATGATATGATAATGACATGATACTACCTTGGTTATGATAATGATATTATAATGACATACTAGCTTGATTATGATAATGATATGCTAATTACATGATACTAGATTGTTTATGATAATGATATGACAAGGACTTGATACTAGCTTGGTTATAATAATGATATAATAATATGATACTAGATTGTTTCCAGACAAATTTTGGAGGTGCTAATAGTAATTTTAGTATTGATGTAATGAATATGCATACACCTGTGTTCCCCCTCACAGGAATATGATTGGCTGGTGTCAGCCATAAATACAGACTGATGTAGAGGTACAGACGACGCCCATTGAACTACGCCATTGGCTATCCTATTTGTCTACGCCTATTGCCTATACCTATTGACTGCGACTACGACGAGTACCAGTTCCATTACTGCTACCTGCTAGATTATTCTACTCGGTTACAGTAGCCTAAACCACTTAGCTACTTTGATCAAATATATCCTCGGGACATATCAAGTATCAACTGCATAGATGTTTAATTATGATCTGAGAATGATCCTTAGGTGATCATTAATAAAAATCAGAAAGAGCATAGGAATGAAGAGAGAGACTCGGGCATGTCTGCTTTGATCTCATGGGGTGCAAAAGACTGGCCATTCACAGGGTCCTTTGTGGTCTTGATATAGGACTTATAGGATAGGACTTGATATATATATATATATATATATATATATAGGACTTGATAATTGCTAAGATTTCTCTAGAGATGCCATAGATGAAGAGGTTGTTTAACAAACCCCTATGCCATACCTTGCCAATAAGCTTAGAAATATCTATCTACCATTGGATGCTCCATTGACACTATGCTTAATGATAGTTAAAGCATCAGCAGTGGAACCTAAACTAGGGGACCCATACTGTTTGTTGCTCAGGGTGTTGGTTTATAGGAGAGGTGAACAACTACCTTCGTGTTAACAGACTGAATGATTTTGCTAATGACACACATGGAACGATTATTACGATGGAAATAAACATTCGCCAGCATCCTTGGAAACAGGGAAATCAATTGACATCTTCGAAAGACTCGCTAGACATTTATCTTGAACATAGCGGTTAGACAACTTTGTCAAGATTGGAGATAACTGAGGTCTAAGCTTTTTAAGTACAACAACAAGCATTTTATCCAGGCCAGCAGTCTTGGTAAGGTAATATTTTTATGATGAGCCTGGAAACTTCCCAAGACGAGATAAAAATCGAAGTAATTTTCACAGATTCTAAACTAACGGGTGAAATAGATTTTTGAAGCCTGGAAAATGAACAAGGGATAATACAATAGAGTTTCTTCTTTTTAAGAAAGCAGATGTTACTTCCAAGGAGTAAAATCGTCTTCATTACTTCTGTATTACCGATGTAAGGAGAAACTACACACAAACAAATTTTTTCGCCAAGAACGCGCAATTTGTGTAACAGACTCCCGCGGGGGTGGTCACAGAATACTACAATCTTAACTTCTACAAGTTAAAGATCAATCACTTTCTATCCACGTTATTCTCATAATCTTCACATTTTGCCATCATCTATTTTACTTATATAGCACGACATTTATCACAACTATTTTAACAGTGACCCACTACAGTCTGTAGTCCTCAAATCTTGTCTGAGGGGAATTTTAGTATAGAATATTCGAATTGAGGGTTTATTTTTGTTGTATCGATAGCAAGACTGAGTCATCTTCCCATTTAAAAAGATGTGCTGACTCATCTGCATTGCTACAAGACTAAAAACTGTGACATATATATATATATATATATATATATATATATATATATATATATATATATATATATATCGCCAATAGTTTTGAGAAATTAACCTCATTGGATTCGAATATTTTTTTTACATCATTCATCTCATCCTACATTAAATGGAAAGGCAGTCAAGCGAAGAAACACCATCTGTCTGACTAGACATTGCTGAAGTAACTAATTAAATATTTTTCGCTTGATGCTGGCCTTTTTTTATCACCAAATGCAACTCTGACACGCACAGCAGATTAGGTAGTTCTGCGCATGCCCAAACTAAGCCTTACTATATTGGAGAAACAAATTAATCAGACCACCAACACAGCAGTGGCGGTCTGTTAGAGATTACTTTCTTGTCTGCACATCTTTGTCTGTGTTTGTTCGAATCCATTTATTAGTACAGCATGGAAGTATATATATATATATATATATATATATATATATATATATATATATATATATATATATATACTAGCAGCATGGCCCGGCGTTGCCCGTGCTTTTTCAAAAATCGTACGACTCATACAGCAATCGCTATCACTTGACTTAAAATATTTTTGCCCTTCCTTGCCTTTAAAGGAGTGCCCTTTGCCGTGCTGATGTTGCAACATGCCTTACTTCTTGCCTATCTCACACTGTGAATTTTTTCTAAGCTCTATACTAAATATTAAATCTGTTACGAAAAAAGAACTAAACAAAATGAACACAAAACGATCAGCTTTAAAAAAGGACTAGTAACTGGAAAAACGAATGAAAAAAGAATGTTAACAACAAATACTTTTTCACACCCAACCCAGTTCTGCGGAATCAGAATCAAGGTTGAGTTTAAGCAAGCGAATGAGCCAATTGGAGTAAAGTGCCATGCAGATTTAAATTTTTCCCACTTGTAACGAATGCAGCTATCGATTTTTTTTTGCATGCTAGCATGCTAGTTAACATTCGTGTCAGTCAGCTGTTGGCTATCACGCTGGCCAGTAGAATCTCCCTGCCTATTCGTGGCAGCCAGCTATTGGCTCTCACTCTGGCCAGTACAAAATGGCCGCAAACAACATGAAAACTGCCGTAGAAGCATGAAATAATCGATTATTTCCACTATCGATGGGAGTTGGGAAATGCAAAGTCGGTCTTGGCCTTCCTGCTTACTTGGTGCATGTGCATGTAAATGTTGGTGCAAATCCGTCGAGAATTGCGGCTGTGTATTCGTTACACACTCACATCCTGCTTTATATATATATATATATATATATATATATATATATATATATATATATATATATATGTGTGTGTATGGGTATGATAAAAAAGCATACGTGTATGCACATATAGTTGCACGTACACATATAGTTTTTTCTCAGGCGTCATAAAACAGTGCTTACTGTTATATAACAGAGCAATTATATATATTAGTATATATATTAGTATATACTAGTGAATATACATAATATCCACCTTGATATATATCGTGTTTAGCGGCTATCCATTACTCCACCGTGTCTCCATAATACGGTAGATTCTCTTTAGGTGAACTTACGTTTTCTCATATTTACAGTGGACATTTTCGTTTTCGATTCTTGAATCCATTTTCCATCACATTGCTAGTTATGTTATCTTGCTTAAAAATGGATTGCTGTACGGGAAAAAAAAATAGAATCCATTCGCCTCGCCTCAGAAACATTCCGACATCTTGTAAACGACGTACTACAATTGATCGATTCCAATAAAAATGGACTAAACAAATTTCAAAGTCACTTCTCTAGAGAAAAATAATTAGCATTAACGTTTCCTTTTTCAAATGCAAAAGGTGTTTAAACTAATGATTTTCCTTAGTGAATATCGCTGATGGTTTAAAATTCTGACAATATTGTCTTCAAGGGAAAGGTACACAATTCAAGAAACATTGTACGTAATTATTGTTTATATATGCGTGGGTGTGTGTGGGGGTGTGTGCACAAGTGGGAATAAAAGGCAACAAACAACATTTTAATAAAAGTGCTTTTCCTCATGAAATTGTGTTCCAATCAGAAAGTCAATCGAACCGAATATGGCCTTCGGTCTGCGCTTTTGAACATGATTAACTCCGATTTCCGACATCTTGGAATACGACGATCGATTCCACGAATAATAATGGGCTAAACAAATTACAAAGTCACTTCTCTAATACTTTATCAATCTTCACAATGTTCGAACATTATTTATTGATTCTTTAGATTAAGCATGGACAACCATTTTTAAACACAGGACCGCATGAGGCACAGTACATGATGAGGTGGGTCGCATTACTGAAAGAAATAAGGTATTTTCTTTTTATTAAAGATAATGTAGCTATTTTCCTAACAAAAACATCTGCCTTACAAATGGAGGAAAATTCATCTTTATTTTTTGTTTGGAGAAAAAATTCCTTGTATAATTAAAAAAAAAAGTGTCAGTATATTACCACTGATGACAGCGTAATTAACACAGATTGCTGGATGTGATTTGTTTCTAATTTATTCTTTTGGGTAGACAAAATTATTTGTAAAAGAAGAATAATTATCATTGATTTTTGGTGTTTCTATATGAAAAAATGTTTACACGTATGATCTTCCTTCGTGACAATCGTTAATGGTTTTAAATGCTTACAACGTTACCTTCAACGAAAAGATACACTGTACTTAATTGTTTATATATGCGGTTATGCATGAGAGTATGTGAGTGAACAAGTGAGAACTAATGAAGCAAATAACATATTAATAAACTTTTTTTTTACTCATGAAATTAGGTGTGTCATTCATAAAGCCAATCGGGCTGCAATTTGCCAATGACAGCTTTAGATGTTTACCTGTTCCGTTCTATCGCAATCTCTAAAGAAATAATCAGAAAGTTTTCAGTAGAAAACTCCATTCAATGGTTGACGGAGAATCTGGTTAATGTTGAGAACCGAAGATTTTAATTGTTACAAATATATTTTTTTAATTCGCTACACACGACATATATCTGTCTCTATTTCTGAAATGAGGTATTGTAATTATTTACACTATTTCCATTGTTCGGACTGTTGTCCTCATCTTTGTTGCCATATTCACCTTCAACATCTGTCTCTATTTCGGAGATGAGGTATTGTAATTATTTACACTATTTCCATTGTTTGGACTGTTGTCCTCATCTTTGTTGCCATATTCATATTCAACATCTGTCTCTATTTCTCAGATATGGTATTGTAATTATTTACACTATTTACATTGTTCAGACTGTTGTCCTCATCTTTGTTGCCATATTCACCTTCAACATCTGTCTTTATTTCTGAGATGAGGTATTTTTTATAATTCACACTATTTCCATTATTCGGACTGTTGTCCTTATCTTTGTTGCCATATTCACCTTCAACATCTGTCTCTCTTTCTGAAATGAGGTATTGTAATTATTTACACTATTTCCATTGTTCGGACTGTTGTCCTTATCTTTGTTGCCATATTCACCTTCAACATCTGTCTCTATTTCTGAGATGAGTTATTGTAATTATTTACACTATTTACATTGTTCGGACTGTTGTCCTGATCTTTGTTGCTATATTGACAATGTTTTAGCCGTTGTACACCCCAACCTTCTTCAGGTGATTGGGATGTCGAACTGAACCCACAAGGTCATGTGTTCACTGGATAAAACCATTGCTTGCATCTAATGACTTGACCCAAAATGTTGTGCTTTCAGTACCTGGCTACAGCTAATATGAACAAAGGCTTTAGAGAGTTGAGTTAAAGGCAGATAACTGATAATGAGACATCCGGGTGAGGTATGGCACGTGGAAGTACCACAATCTACCTCAGTGGACGAAATAAAGATTTCAGTCCAAAATTCCAATAACTTGAAGAAGGCCGAGGCATAAAACGGCCGAAATGTCGTGAATATGGCAACAAAGATGAGGACAATAGTAGGAATAATGGGAATAGTGTAAATAACGACGTATAAAGTATTGGATCTGCGGTTGAGACATGAGAAAGTTCAGAAAATATTCAATGTTGAAGAATAGGTGCCTCATCGTGGGTTGAGGATAGTCTGCTTGAGCAGTACAACCGAGTGCTGAGTCCGACATCACTCATCATCATCATCATCTTGCGGCCTCAGCCGAGATTGAACTCACTAAACCTCTCCAGTATTCCCTATCTGTCATAGCACCTAAAAGATCTTCCTTAGGGATCAATGTGTCACGCTTTATCCTATCTGGAAAGGTTAACTTGCGTGATCGATTGACAGATGATGGGTGCCTCCAGAGTACAAATGATGACACAAGTTCATCAGTGGCACGTGCACAATGCCCGGCGAACTGGACACGTCTCTTACAAACTAAAGTTGATACTCTTGGCAAGTCACCATATATCATTTCTAGAGTTGGGCGGTTTCGCCATGAGAGATTAAGCACTCTTCTTAAAAGACGTGTATAACATCCATCTAAACGGCGCTGTTGTTTTGCTGAGGGAGTCCAAGTTTCAGAGCCCTAGAGTAAGATTGGCTCAATAAGTACGCGGAAAAGTTGGATTTTGAATTGACGAGCAAGATTGGATTTCCAGATCTTATCCATTTTGTTACAAGCAGTCCATGCCATGCCTTTTCTAATGTTGAAGTCTTTCTCAGAGTTCTTGATGTGTGATCCTAGATACTTGTAGTCTTCGACACATTTGACGATGTTATCTGAGAGTGTTTTGATCTCATGATTGTTGCGAATGTTAATTGGCATACACTCAGTTTTAGTTTCATTTAGGTGTCATATATAAAATGTGAAATGAAATAACGCAACACGCGCTAAATACAGAACAGAAAAATAGGGAAGAGATTATGTCATGATGATGGTCACTCATTCTCTGTCACTACGGCCATTTCTCTTACCCCTTTTTTATCTCTCACACACACACGTGTGTAAGCAGACAGCATGAACTTGTGTATCCATTTTTTTTAAGTATGTCATTCTTACTTAAGCTCTCTTAATATTTACATTGCGAATTCCACGTAGAGGGACAAAACTGTAGCTTTGTGGGCAAAAGATCCCAAAATATTACTTAAAATTTTATGCAAATGCGCGTAGTACAGGTAATCGATCCGTTGGTATACAGGGTGTTTCAAAAAGAATACGCCAAAATCATTACGCTGTTTTTTTTCAGGTCTATAGCATTGTAGTGGACTGAATCAGTGGTTATTTGTTTGTGTAGTTATCAAAGTTTGATTGGGTGTCAGTTTCACCGCTGTCGTTAGTATAACTTCTGGTGCAGCTGAATTGTGGGAAGATCAATCAAAATGGCGACTCCTCTGCAGAAGCACCCACATGAAACTGTTGAGCATGAAAGAGATTCCCCTAAAGTGAACGTCTTCTGTGTTGTGTCTCAAGACAAGGTCTATGGTCCCTTTTTCTTTGAAGGAAACACCGTTACAGGACAAACCTATCTCGAAATGCTCCAAAAATGTCTATTCACTTTACTGCAAGCAGATTTGAATGACTTTATTTTTCAGCAAGATGGAGCACTACCCCATTGGCATCTCGGGGTTAGAGCTTATCTGAATGAAAACGTGCCTCAGCGATGGTTTGGGAGGAGAGGTGCTAAAGACTTTGCTCTCTGTGCTTGGCCTGACAGATTCTTGGACCTCACTGTGTGTGACCATTTTCTTGTGGGGGTATGTTAAAGACCAAGTTTATGTTCCAGCACTTCCAGCAAGTATCGATGACTTGAAAGATCGAATAACAGCTGCAATCAACATGGTGGACCGTGACATGCTGAGGTGCGTTTGGGAGGAATTCTCATATCGGCTTCATGTTGTCCGGTGGTGGCCACATTGAGCACTTATAAAACATGAAATGGAATTTGAATGTATATATAACACATGTGTTCATGCTAGAGGTTTGCAATATTTTCGTTTTTTGACACATCACGTGATGATTTTGGCGTATTCTTTTTGAAACTCCCTGTATAATTCGGGTGGATACTAGTAATATAAATTATTAAAACTGATCTACAGAGAGCTCGATGTTTTTATTTTAACAGAGCATATGTATTTTTCGCATCAAAAACCGAAAATTGCCTCAACAGAAGGCTAGTATATTTCAAACCGTCCTTCAACGGCTTTCGTCAGCCTCTAAGTGCTTGTCTCGGGGCATTGTTCTAAATTTATTTTCAAAGTCAGTCCTCCCCTATTAGGCGCCTTGTTAATGAGAGTGGGTTCTTGTTAGCGATTGGTGGGGCGTAAGGTATCTTATATCACGGGGAAGATGTGTGGAGTGTATTTGTGTTTTAATATCAGTTCTTACTATATGGTGTTTCTTATAAAGGACCCCGGAGCGTGTTTTTCCCTGTGATTCCCTGATTTTGAAAATAAATTTAGAACAATGCTTCGAGCCAAGCACTTAGAGGCTGACGAAAGCCGTTAAAGAATGGTTTGGAATAGACTATGCCCATGTTGAAGTAATTTTTGTTTTTGCTGTAACATATATATATATATATATATATATATATATATATTGTGGTGACTAAAAAAAAAACAATATATTGTACTCACCGAGGGTAGGTCGGGAGGGGGAAGTATGTGTTCTGGCGTCGTCGGCGTCGTCATCTAAAATAATAATTTTCTCCCGGGCCGAACCAGGGCCAAAGGATTGACGATTTTTATAGACGCTCTGGTCTCGTCTTATGACGTTGAACGAGACCTTGAATCACGTTGAACAAGACCTTGAGAGTTTAAAAGGTGCTATTTTTAGTTGCAAGTTCAGATTCTTATTCTCTACAGAACCTTTGTAGAGCTCGCTTGTTACGCAGAAGAGAGTGCCAAGTCTTACCAGTCATTTGACTTTTGTTACTGTTACAAGGAAGACTTCGCTTGTAAGCAACGTCAGACTTATCGTTGCAAGCCTTGAAACCGCCTTTCCTTTCCACCCCCTTCCTTACTCGTCGGTGAGATAATTCAGTCAATATATATACCGGGTGTTAAAGCAAAAATATCCAAATTATTTAACAAATAATTGTCCTTACCACAAATTTTTCAATATCTAAAAAATCCATTAAACCTTCTTTTTCCCAGAATTGCCGTCTTGACACCATTTGTCGTAAGAATCACTGAAAACCCCTTTGTGTTATTCAGCTAGAAAAAGAACAGGTTAAAATCGTTTTGTGTCACCCCAATTATGTCTTCCCAACTGAGCAATGGTGAGACAATGGTACCGTCATTCATACCCTGTCTTTCATCCTCAAAGTTTATTTTAAAAAACATCAAGAGAACGGTAAGTAAAAAGAGGGAACGGTAGAGAGGAAAACTGGATCAGGAGGTCACAACAGAAAGAGGGATCATCATTTCAAATTAGAGCTAAATATATTCTTACTGTTCAAAGCAGAGTCCAATAGTGTTATGGAAATCCTCAGGGAATAGTATATATATATATATATTTAAAGATTTTCGACAAATCTTAATGGAGAAGAAAGTGCTCTCCGATATATATATATAGTCATCCACAGAATGACTGTTTCGCTGTATCACAGCTCATCAATGTGGCTAGATGTCCGGTTGCCTTAGCTAGGATCGAAACCCGACTGAATTGGTGTCAGTTTGGGATTCTACCACTAAGCCGTTGGCAGAGATGAAGGTGAATTTAAGTGTATTTGTTTTTAGATAAACACACAGTAACTGAGAGAAATCGATCCGATTTTCCGAAGAGTATTGCATTATTAGCCATAATAGTCACTGTTTACAAACCCATACTTCCTCCCCAGAGAGCTCAACCGAAATAAACTTCTCAGGAGCATATATATTCTCATCAACACACACACACACACACACACACACACATATATATATATATATATATATATATATATATATATATATATATATATATATATATCGGTAGTAATCCGTTGGTGTATAATTCAAATGAATTCTGTTAACACAGTGTAAATATTAAATAGTAAAACTGATTCACACATATATCTCAATGTTTTTATAATAAACAGAGCAATATATTTCATACAATCGGAATTATCTAAATGATAATTTTCAGCTTGTAAAATTAAATTTACAGGCTCTTTCAAACAGCCAATGGTGGATAAATTTTTTAAATAAAAAAAAAAACAGACGAGGGGAAGGAAAGAAAGGAAGAAAAACAGGGGGAAAAAGAAGATGAAGAATAGAAAGGAAGGGAAGATGGCAAAAGATACAGGAAGTGGTGTAAGTCTTGATATGTGTGGCGTCAGAGGGGAAAAAGAAGAGAAAATAGAAGGAAAGGAGAGAAAGAGATGACCTATTTAATATACCTAGTAGAAATCAGGCAGTAGATAGGGCAAATGAACATTCAGAAATTAATGAAAGAAACAAATATTGCATAAAATAATGAGAGATAAAAATATGAAAGACGAGTAATTCAGAATTAAAGAGGTTTAAATTAACAAATATGCCAGAAAAGAATATTAAGGAAAAATTAATATAAAGGGTGGGGGGATAAATATTATACGATGAATATATCCAAATTAATATATATCAAATTAAATATATATTAATAACCATCCACAAGGGAAACAATTTTATTTGAAATTTAATATATAATATAATAAAAAAAAAATCATAAATTTGTAAAAAATGGAATAAGTGCCCCAAGAATAATAGAATTAAAAGATTAGAATTAATAGATATTATTATATAAATTAATTAATTAGAATCATAGATAATATTATATAAAATTAAATAATATATGAATTTATTAATTTATTAATTAAATAATAGTAACAAAAATGTTACATAAATATAAAATATTACTAAAAAACCTTAACTGAAATTAAAATATTTCATACAAAAACAAAAATAACCCCCAATATATATATATATATGAAAAAAAATATACGGAAAGCACAAACAACAATCCTGATATGCAATTATGCTGTTTTAATGTTAATATAATGTCAACGTTAACATTAAAAGAACATAATTGCATATTAGGATTTTTGTTTGTTTTTTTCCGTATATTTTCTTCATACTGTCGGATCTATATCCATATATTTGCTTACACACACACACACACACACACACACACACACACACACACACACACACATATATATATATATATATATATATATATATATATATTTAAAACCCCTTAAAATTTATACTACGATAAATATTCAAATGCCACTTCATCAAACCTCATAATACAATATATATTAATACAAAATATTTCAATACTACATATTTTTTCGTAAAAAGAATGTAAATTTCTAATTATTATAAGGTTGCATTTTTTATTTTTTTTACTAACAGTAATTATCAGCTGGAGAGATAAAACTTGAAAAAAAATAAATAAAAAGTAAAAAAAAACAAACCAGAAAACACATAATTACCTTCCGAGTATCCGATGAGTATCCACATAAAAAAGAAAACGTAAAAAACCCTCGTAAACAACTTGAATAGAGATCACACCATTGCGATTGGCTGTTGGTCAACTTCCAATGAAATGCGTGTATGGTTTACCTAATATATGACAATGTCTGCAGGCTGTTAATTTAGGTTGGGGACACATCAGAGACTGATTAGCTCTGATGGGGTCAACTCGGTGAGGGGTGTATGACGTTTGAAGGACCCAAAACTGCCCAATGACCCAATTCAGAACATCACTGACGATGCCCTCTACCGTTAAAGAGAGCATATTCAAAATAAAAGTATCAATATTATTTATTAACATATGCACCACATATAAAAAAAGAAAAGAAATAAAAAGCTCCATAATATTAAAAAATAACTAAATACTAAAAATTAGACATCTAATTGATTAAGAATAATATAAAAAAATTAAAAAGGAGAAGCGGAATATACAATATCAAGACCGTCATTCAAGTACTTGTTAAAGAATAACAGTTCACTCAGGACTGAAGAGGAGCAGAAATTCACAGGTAATTACCAAAGGATAACAAATCATGCAAGTTCGTTAAGGGTTTAGATAAGTTTAAATCTGTTACGGTGACGGCATTTAGAAAATAATTCATTCCTTTGGTTTAACATTATCTTTGGATTTCTAAATTTAATAATTCTAATTTTTCTTATAGGCATAGATTTCATCTGCCTTTAAAACTACTAGGAATATGGGTAAACCCTATAATTTCCAGTCATCCTGAGGGTTAAATTCTTTCTCCCTCAATTCCCAAATTTTTTTGCAAAGTGCAGTTTGAAATTTCAATTTTGGGTTGGAAAATGAGTGCCGATAGTTATACAGACATTGCTTCCATTCACCCGCATAAATTCCAATATAAATATTTTGGTGGTTCTTGTTCTCTTTAGGGTAATTTTTTGCCTGATAAATTACATTAGCGGCTCTGTATTTTCCTTCTACTGGACAGAGCACAATATTTCTCAAATTACATGGGGTATCCATACTAGGTGAATTGTTGATACCATGGAATTTATTAAGAACAACTTTATTATGGAAATCAATAATGTTATACATTTTTGTAAAGAATAACTTATTTTAATCATTTTTCTATTGTAGGCTCTACTTAGGGGATGGTTATTTTTTAAATGTTTGTTTATAAGTTTTAAGAAGACTTGTCCTATGTTAATTTTAGATAACCTACAGAAATGAAGGGTTAAACCATATATTTCTTTTTCTATTTCTATGCTTATTCTTATTTACATTAGCGTTACTTATAGGGTTCAAGTACGAACGTTTACTTTTAAAACAACATTTTCAAAGTGTCCTATTGTACAATCCTTTGTTTTTATTAAAACTATATTTATTAGAGGAAAGTTTACTAATTCTAGTTCCAATGGTGATAGGTATCTGTCTTGAAATAGTATCAGGGTGGTTCGAGTATACATTAATGTAGTTAGGAGTTTCATGATCTTTATGGTAGGGTTTAAAGGTATTAGTGTTCAGGTCAAGATGTCCAAATAAGCTACAATTTTTAAATTAGATGAGATATATTGAACCCCAGAAACTTGAAAGTATTAATGATTTTTTTTTCTGAGTGGACCATTGCTATTAGGAAGATAAATTAGTCCATCGTCTCTATATAGACCTAACTGCTTCGGATCTACGATTCTGCAAAAGATCTCAAGAATGTAAAGGCAAACCAGGTCAGTTAGTATGGTTTTTTCTCCTATTGATGACATTTTTATTCTTAAACTTTTGTATGCAATGTAAAACTCTTCAATATATCATTATTTTAGTTTCCAGTTATATGTGTTATCCGTTTTACTTGTTTTCAGGACAATCGACTTCTTAAGTCCACAAACTGTTATCGCTCTTTCTACTGCTGATTGGAAGTTTCTTTTGTAAACGTTTATGTTAATGTGGAAAGTCAACACCTTCATTATATCCCTATTTTTCCCTTCTAGTCGCATGTGTTATCCGTTTTAGTTGTTACTACTGTTGGAATTCTTCAAATGGTGTAGTTTTTGCTATTTGGTAAAGTTCTTTGTTTATCGTTTTGGAGCGCCAGTCTATAAGATCTGATCCAGGGTTGTTTTCTCTTGTATGTGATGTAAAACTCTTCGTTATATCATTATTTTCTTTCCTAGTTACATTTGTTATCCGTTTTAATTGGTGCTTCTTGTTGTGGCCTTGTTAGGGCTTGAAAGAAAGATACACAGAGAGGAATTGAGTTAAACAAATATAACAGAAACAGTAATACAAACATATACAAAGGAGAGTGTTACAGCCTGACTGTCAGAGCTGACTGCTGAAAACTTCTCTCCCTAAAAGGCAGTACCTGCTCATATTTATAGCTAGGAGAGTCCATGCTTGCGTGGGTAAATTACCATAACCCTTCTGTTGTTCTTTTGTTATTTGATAAAATTTTTTGTTCATGATTCTGTCGCGCCAGTCTATTTGATCTGATCAAGGGTTATTTTCTTTACGTCCGACAGGATTTATGCGCTTGGAGCTATCTTTAATTATGGGTCTGAGAAAACATATTGTATATAATTGATAGTTTAGAAATTTCTGAACGAGTTGGTAGCCATGCATAATATCTAAAGGAGAGTCTTGATTATGACGAGGTTATTTAAGAACATGGGTTAAGACTTATAAACGCTCATGAAATTTATACATAAATATTTGCTGAGTATAACATATAATTTTGCATTAATGCAAACGCCTAACAGCCTAACCCGGAAATTGCAAAATAGATCCAAAATTCAAATCCTTTGGTTCCTTCTCTGCAAGAATAGAATCCATTATCTTTATCAATTTAAGATACAAATTATATTAGTATATCAAATCTATGAAATAGTTTATTGAATCAATTTATTTCATGATCGGCCTATAAGTTACTTATAAGCTGCACGACACCCATAAAAAAAGTGTTTACTGTCCACGGACCCCCTATCTTGTCCTTGCGCTCCCCCCCCCCCTGTGGTCCGCGGACCGCAATTTGAAAACCCCTGGAATGGAGGGAAAGAGAGACAAGGGAAAGCTACGTATAACATGCCTACCGGGCTTAAGCAAGTGGATGACAGAACAGGGACTGGGGAAGTAACATAGAGACAGAAGTTATTGAGAGCTACAAGAGATAGGAGAAAGTGGAGAACCATGATCGCCTACGTCCTGAAAGGACACGGAACATAAGAAGAAAGGGCTGCCTATTTTATGTTCAAATTCCTTTTACTTAATTTGTTATAATTGTTTCATCTATCGCGACATAAGAAGTTTTTAGTTATTACATTTGCATCAATTATATTACATTAATTTTGTTTAATTTATTCAAATTTATTTATTTAGTTTAATTCATTTATTTTTTATGTTATTTCATTTAATTTGTATCTTTTCTTTTTTATTCATAAATATATATTCATATTATTTTATTGATCGATTTCTTTTAGTTCTTTTCTTTAATATGTTTATTCATTACCATGTTTGTCTCAATCATATGTCAGTTTTGGCAGCAGAATGAAAAGAAAAATCATTGCGCAACACTTTTAGGGAATTAAATTTACTTTAAACACTAAGCCTGACGAGGTATTTTGTCTGATGTAATTGTGGAACGAAAGAAAAATGAAAAAACAAAAAAACAATAAATGCCAAGAATAAAAATATTTGATCGATCTTTTAGACTTTAATTAGGGACTGAACTGAGGAAAATCGATTTATTATTAAATGTGTCCACGGAGACAAAACATGTACGTTCCACACAAATACACTCGCACAAATAAGCATACACCAAAATAAACCTACATATTCACCCACCTACGCAAAAACTCGCGCGAATACCTTCATATATATTCATATTGTCCTTTTACAGATATGGGCTTAAATATTACACACACATACACATATATATTGAAACACATATCGTTAAATATAATAGACAATGAATGTCTATTATGTTTGATCACAAGCCGTTCTAAACTGTTTATATTTGCTTTAATGTCGGGTGAAAATTATGACAAAAATTTGTCCGACATTTGGATATTTCTTCATTAAGCTGTTCCTTGATCTAAGCTTTAGGCTCACATGAACCATCTTCACAATGGTTATGCGGATAGTCAAACAAAGATATTGTACCATCAAAGCAAACCACACTAAACAAAATTACATTTCAGACTAGTCACAACACATTAAATCGCATCTAGACATATGGTTATGTTGTTAATATTTCGGTCTCTCACGTGGCATGACGTCATAGAACCGCATCACAAATTTACGACTTGCGTCTGCTATTCCACGACCGTTATCGTCGCATAGCAATCTCCTGTATCAACATAACAGAATATCATCTTTTCGGGTCACTTTGAAGGTGTGTTATACTGATGAGGATTTCTTCTACTTGCTATCGGGTAGACCACCTCATACATTAGGGGTGCCATCGTAACTGAAATAACTGCATGTTTCTCCCTGAAACCAATGATCGGCCTTCGTGCCTAATTAATACTGATTTTCAAGGCTGACATCTTATCCATCCTCGATTAAATGACAAGCGTAAAACTATATTTCAATACTACAATCTTAAGTTCTTCGAGTCAAGAATCTGTCCTTATCTATCCGCCTTTTTACGCCTTTAACGGCAATGCTCTGACTTGAGTGGTTCTCGAACTTTATATTGCGATAAATTTAGGAAAAAACTTCCATTACTCTTACCTTGCATAGATTTTACCACATGCCATACAGTGCTAATTTTAGGGAGTACCAAGAAAAAACAGTGTTTTACACACACACACACACACACACACACACACACACACACACACACACACACACACATATAAGAAGAAAGAAAGCGCAAAAAATACACACACACACACACACACACACACACATATATATATATATATATATATATATATATATATATATGCATTATTTTCCATAAATTTGCAACCCAGGTTTCGGGTCACGCGACCTTCTTCAGGCAAAAGGGTAAATATTTCCACATATTTTTAAAAGGAATTAATTTTCCTTATGTTTTTCGATGTTAAACATTTTCGATGTTAAAAATTCTTTTTTGTGTGGTAGTGACACAAATTCCTTCTTGAATATATATATATATATATATATATATGTGTGTGTGTGTGTGTGTGTGTGTGTGTGTGTGTAAAATGTGGACACTGAGGGCAGTGACCGTCTGTTTCATGCTTGAATAGAATCTTCAGTCTATGAAATTTGCGCTGAAGAATGAAATAGACTGTCGCCTCCTGGTGTTGCCCTCAGTCTCCACTTTTATATTTACCTACGATCTCTCCCTGGTATAGAACACTTTTAATATATCATCCCTTGAAACTACATTCTTCTGATATACATACATACATTGGGCACTTCGTTGTAGTGTAATGGTTAACAAGCTTGTCTTGCTTGCTCATTTACGATTGAATAGTGAGTTCGATCCTCAGTAAGTGCTCCATAGTTTCGCCCTTGTGCCACTTGTAAGCTTCGCGTAGAAAATCACCATACATACATACAATTTTCTACATACAACGTGTGAAAAGACTTGAGATACCCTTCTCGCATCAGCCGCCAGGGGAGGTAACACAATTTTGGTCGCTAAGGAGGTATTGCCACCCATGGCGTCACCAGCAGATTTTGTCTCCGGAGAGGGTATTGTTTTTCGGTCTAGCCGTTTTTTTTTTATGCAACTGCAAGTCAGAATTTCCAACGTTGTGTTAAATAAAAGCGTTTGCTTTTGATCGTTAAACAAAACACAACGCGCTCGTAGTGACCGTTAACAATGACGTCTATATATATATATATATATATATATATATATATATATATATATATATATATATATATATATATATATATGTGTGTGCGTGTGTGTGTATAAAATGTAAAGAACGAAAAAATAATATAAATTCAAACTGAATTCAAATTTGAGTTGTTGGTTTGTAAGAGCAAAGTAATGTTTGAATAGTAAGAAATAATATAGAAAAGAAAATCAACTGATTTCTCACATATATATATATATATATATATATATATATATATATATATATAGAGAGAGAGAGAGAGAGAGAGAGAGAGCGAAAGAGAGTGGGAGGTGGGTTAGAGATATTTGGGAAGAGGCGTTATTTTAATTCATTAATTGATCGGAAGGGCGTGGCGCTTTAACCGACCCGTCTTGCAAACATGTCTTTCTCTTGCCTTTTTAAATTATCTGAATTTAGAGAATACACCTTCTTTATATCAATAACGTCAGACGTCAAGTCTGTTTGAAAAACTATCTTTTTCATGATACCCGACTCTGTTTAATATCTGAAGGAATATTTTTCTTATCTTTATTTAAAAATATGCGGCAATTACAAATACATTGCTGCTAAGGCAACATTTATCAGCAATCAGAATTCATGACCAAGGTATTTTCGAAGGCTAACACTCACACAAGCCGTCCTCTTTCTCGCATAGCAAAATAAGAAGGTAACAGAAAGAAAGAACTTTATATACACTTTCTTCTTTGTAAATTGTTTCTCTTAATTAAAATAGTTTTTTTTAAAATCAACATTGTGATCAGACTCATTAGTGAGCAACTAATTCATTGAATGTGTTGTTTTGTAAAAGATCCCTTTTGTGTTCGTATAATCTTTAATTAAATTCTTTGAGTTTTTTCTATGTGTTCCTTATGGCAAGCATTACAGGTAATAGAGGCCCACTTTGTCACTGATTGTCCCATCATAGATCTGGTATATAAAAAATTATATATCTTTTTCCCATACTATATATATATGTGTGTGTGTGTGTGTGTGTGTGTGTGTGTGTGTGTATATTTACGGTATGATGAGCAAGCTTCAGTTCGTGATCAAATCTAACACTAAAAAGATATTCTAAGCTGAAATTGGCATATCTATATAATAAATGCTAATGTCAGTGTGTCACTGTGTCACACTTTTTTTAACTTTACAGCTAAAGGTGATAGCCCAACATATCATACCATTTTGGAATCAGGCCAACTTCGTCAGCAAATTAAAGACATTCTGGATCAGATCCAGACCCCCAATCCCGAAATTTGTTATCCTCAAGTTTTCATTACTGCGATTGTTTTCAGCGATTGTTTTGATGTCTTTTTTGTAACATTTCTTTTGTATGGTAAGAATTTTATTGCTTGGAAATATTTTTGGAAATAATCGACATTAATTGCGAAATCCAGCGAAAGTCACCCATGAAATAAAAATAATTGTTTGTACGGAAAGTAAGGACCTACGTACATCAATGTGTCTTTAGTTTAAGTGGCGGCAGAATTATCGTAAGTTTAAATACTAATGCAAAACATAACGTGATTTCAAATTTAAAATGTATTCCGCCATCATTAATACTACATATCGTTTTTTATGTTTCATTTTTATTCTAATATACAGAGTGTTTCAAAAAATTTGATATCCTTTGAGATGTAAATATCACAGAAAGTACATGATTAAGGCAAATGAAATTAAAAAGTATTAATGTTGAAGATCATAAGATTTATTCCAAATCTTAATGAGAAATTCAAAAGTATGTGGATTATGTGAACACACAAAACGCCGTTTCTCTTCTAGTAAATAGCATTTTTATACCTGTAAAGAAAAAGATTAAAGATTAAAGAACATAAAATACAAATAAGAAAAACATAAA
The DNA here is from genome assembly GCA_903632075.3 of Acanthosepion pharaonis. Lineage (NCBI taxonomy): Eukaryota > Metazoa > Mollusca > Cephalopoda > Sepiida > Sepiidae > Acanthosepion > Acanthosepion pharaonis. Next base: position 1,361,870 of record CAHIKZ030003576.1, on the reverse strand, counting down.
GGCATAAAAACATAAAACAAACATTAAACATAAAGATGCTATTAAAATTTGAAGTCATTTGAAGGAGATCTAACAATGTTATTAGATTGCTAAATGATATCAAGTTTTTTGAAACACCCTGTATAATACCTCGATCCAGCTCTGTTGGGCGAGGGCGAAACCGGTTGGCTGTGTTTGTTTTATTTTTCACATTTTTTTTTCAATCATGAAAAGTAAAATAAGTCTAACCTTTCTTATTACTGTAATAAAATTTTGTACTCCGCAGAAAATTATGATATATATATATATATATATATATATATATATATATATATGGAATTTGTGTCTTGGTGTATGGTAGTGTGTGCGTGTTTATTTAAAACATTTAAAGAAGAACAATAAACAAATTGGTATTCTACTACAGACTCTTTATTGCCTTTTTATGTTAACTATTGTGAAACAAAGTTCTCAATGTCTCTAGGGTCTGTCACTTTTCTTTTTCTGGGTAAGTAAAGGCAAGTATCGTTACAATCTTACTTATTATAAAACACAGATTGTGTGTGTGTGTGTGTCTGTAACGTTTATATATTGGATCGAATTTCCTACATTTTTTAGCCGATTTCAACAAAACTTCACAGGACTACATAAAATTACCTTGTGGTGGTTCTAACGGAGCAGAAAATGGGAAAAACACAGTTGTTTTTTAATAAAATCATTTTGAAAACACGATTAAGACACATCGTGAGAATGAAAGGGGGACAACTCACCAACGAAAATGTAAACAAAAGAGCATAGAATGATGAAAAAGACGCCGAACTTGACGAAAACAAAATTTTATCGTCTAATGTTCATATTATTATTAAAGAGGAAAGATCAAAGTATTTTAGGGGTATTTTTTTACATTTTTTAATCGTTCCTAGCACGTCTGAAATTTTCGTTAAAAATATTGTTTTTTTTGGTAAAAAAAAAGGACAGATAATCATTTTCAATCATTTTTTTCGATTTGATAAAAAAGATTAAAATTTTACTTTGATATTCTTTTAAAAATCAATTATCATTTTTTTCAAAAACTGATTTTAATAAAAACAGAAATTATACTGTTTATTTAAAATATTTTGAACCAAGCTTAACTTAGCTTCTGCGCCGAAAAAATGTAATTTGAAAATAAAACAAAGCAGGTCATAACCTTTCGCGTCGATTGACGAAAGGCACATTCATGACGTTTAGATAACTTACGGGAGGAGAATTCTTTCTACGGATGGAAGAAAGTGAAATTATTTAAGTGAACAAATTATTTACCTTGTTACTTTTAAGGAAAACTTTCAGCGCTCTAATTTTTTATTTTTTATTTTTTTTTTTTTTGTACTTAGCTTTCATTTTTACGTTTACGATGCTTTATGGAAAATATAAAGAAATTAAAAAATAAGACTGTTAATAGTGAGATTAAATTTCATAAGAAAAAGGTATCTAATTAATTTAGGTACCTTTCTTATGAAATTTTATCAGAAGTGTACATAAAATACTATAATTTTATGTACATTTATTACATTTTACTGTGTTATTTGTATTTCCATTCATTTTATTATTAATTTTGATATTTCATTTATGGAAAAATGTCATAACTGAGATTAATATAAAAATAAAATCACATAAATTAAAGTTTAGCAGTAGTTAAATTTCATAAGATGATACTGTTACTTGTAGGTACCCTCCTCAGTTGAAATTGAAAACTCAAATTAACTTCTCCATACGTGTTTCGCAAAAGTAAAGGGCTTAACAGCGGAGAACAATGCTGAACTCAAATAATGCAACTAAATTGTATTCTGGTTGGTCTTCCGTACTTGATAATTACTGTCCGACTATAAAAACACAAAAATTACATTCTTAATTACCATGGCTAATCTGATTGGTCCAAATTATACAATTTTCAAAGCGCTAGACAATGACAATCTCACACGGACATTTTGAAAGGTTGATGTTGCTTTTAACTAATGTTAAAATATTTTTTAAATTCAATTTAAACATTTTTTTAAAAATCTTTTAAAATTAAAGAAATAAGAAATAATTGTATTAAAAATTCAATTTTCATTGAAAAATTTTTTTTGCTCCATATTCATAAAAAACAAATTAAAACAAATAAAAGCATTTGAAACTAAATAATATATTTGTTTTATTGAGTTTTGTATGTTACAATTCACAGATGATTTTTCAGGTACGTTGGCCAAAAAAAAAAAAACCAAAAAAAAACATGATTTGCATTCTTCAAAGCCTTCTGCTTTTAACTATTGTAATCACTAAAACCGATGGTCTCGAATTTCTAGAGTTTTTCATAAAATTAGTTATGGGGGTGTTAATAAATATAAAAAAAATATTTCTGCCATGACTTTAATAAAAAAAACATATTTATAATAATTTCGATCATCTGTGAATAGTTTCTGAAAGTTTCATTAACATCTGACAATTATTTTTATTTTTGCAAGATTTTCCAAATTAATGTGTGTAAATACAAAAAAACGCGCTAAAAATTATCTATGTTATTTACTACCCCTTGTTGCGACAAAGAGAAAGAAGGTTTTGTAAATCAAAATTTAGAATATTCTAAAAAGATGGAAAAATTTTAAAAAATAATTAAAAAAAATTTAGTCTATCCTCTTCATAAAAACATAAGCATTTTGACGATAAAATTTTGTTTTCATAAACTTTGGCGTCTTTTTCATCAGACTATGCTCTATGTTTTAGCGATTCCGTGAAGTGACTTAGGTTAAAAAAACCCAGGTTGTTTGTGTGTGTGTGTGTGTGTGTGTGTGTGTGTGTGTGTGTTCCTTTATATATGGGATCGGATTTCTTACATTTTTCAGCCGATAAAACAAACATCCACTTTTTTTTTCGGCAGGTAGTATTTCTTATTGTCGTGCACACTTTTTCTTTATTTACATTCAGAATGCTTTAAAAATTCCATTTACAAGACAATTGTTTATAATAAAATTCTATTCACCAATCGATAGACTCATAACGATTGTAAACAATGTTTTTGTTTGAATTTGGCTTTGACCAATTCGTAAAAAAACAAACTAATTAAGACATGCGTGTCCGTCAACCTTAAACAATAATCTTTGTCAATTTTATTTTTCAGTCTTTATGATGGTCGATACTTGATCTATCTCTTACTGTTAAATCCCCGGGCAACGCCGGGCTCTACTGCTAGTGGACGATATAAGTCAGACTTGCACAGGTTTGGAATGACCAAAGAAAAGTTTATACTTACTTCATCATTCGAAGGTAGGCATGGTTATAATGATCGAGCCAGTTCACCCAGATGATCCCATGTGGTGAAACTTAGGTAAGTAGAACCTGGCTTATTAGGATTTATTTATTTTACCCATACTCTACTTAGTGTATTGAGCACTCGTCGTTTTAACTTATTACTCGCTGGGAGCTTTTTTTGTACTAGAGATTTAAGGTACTGGACGATTTCTTTCGCTCTGTTCAAACGTTCCTAGCACCTTCTTTTTCTTTCATTTTTCCTCAGATGCCAATTTATTTGGAAATTGTGCTATTCACGTCTTTTCACCCAAGGAGTTTAAATAGATTTACATTATATATATATATATATATATATATATATATATATATATATATATATAGTACATATTTATATGTGCGGTAAAATTTGATGGGGCACCAATCAAAGTTCTCGTCAGAGCAGTTTGCCATGAAAATATTTGTCGAAAAGATAGAAACTACATAACGTCTGTGAGAAGTTGAGTGTAGACCAGATGTCAGATCAGGACTTATCAAATTGCATATACGTCTCTGTATTTTCTCAATGTCCTCGTGATGAATCGTTGGGGCACCAGACAATATACGGCAAGAGTGTTCAATATAAAGATGAATGGTAGATTTGTAGATTTGAAGGATGGAATTAGACGAGGAAAAACCTTCAGGAGCGACACAGAGAACCAACTTTCCTAGCAGTAGATGCAGCTATTGATTCAATGTAATTGTTTCCCCTCAGGTCAGTGGAAAACATGAGACCAAGAAAGCGCAGAGATTGTTAAAAACACTGGAAAATGTTCACTTCCCAGTATTACTCAAGAAAGTAACAGATTTCTCTGCCAGGCTCTGTCTTATCACCCTGGATAAGACGTTAAACTACATCTGCGTCCTGGGTAAGACGATAAACTACATCCAGCAGCAAGTGCTCTCATCAGGAGGTTGTGAGGAGCGTGGAACCAACTCTTAATTGCTGGTGTTCCCAGGTCCACCCTGACCCAGGGTGGTAGCACCTATTAGGGTCCCGGCTATGGGCAAATAGTTAACTATTACCAGCAATACGGTTTTGAAAAAAAATTATTACCAGCAATACAATTTTGAAGGAGAAATATTCCCAGAAACAGATTTTTGCAAAACAAACTACTACCAGCAATAAAAAAAAAAATGTATGGATCAGTTATAACAAAAATTTAAATGCAACGTCAATCGTCATCTCTTGATACCTTCGTTTTTCTTTTTATCCTTTCCGCAATCTACCATATACCCAGTTTTTTCTCTTTGACTCTCTGTAATCCACTGTGTACTAGTGGAACCCCCGCCTTGCTTGGGGTGAAATGCTTAAAAAAGAGGAAAAAAAAAACTAAAAAATATAGCATATGTAACTCGATGAGAAAATAATAACATAATAAATGAAAGTAAATAAAAGTTTAAGAAGGATGCTTCCATTATTATGAGAAAACTATTTTCCTAAAAAAATGCTTTAAGAGAAAGGTTTTATTAATTTCAGCCGATAGTGGCACTGACTTTTCAGCCTGTGAATGCCGAATGTTTCCTTACAAGGCTGCGTTTAATATTATAATTACCATTAACGTCATATGCATGTCATCTATACGTTAAACTGAAAATATGAACTGGATAGAAACTAGAAAGTAAAGATAAGGGTGAAGCTAAGGATCAGAATTATTCAATGCACCTGGGAAAATAGCTTTAGGATTCGTTTATTTTAATTAAAAAATGTTACACAGGAAGCCTTGCATAGAAGCAAGTAAAAGTAATCGGATTTTTTGAATTATTTGAGAAGTACATGTGATTGATTTTTGGATCAGAATTCAGAGATCAATGGGAACGAGAAAATGATGACGATATAAAAAATGGGGAAAGAAGACCAAGAGAGGAAGATACAGAGGAAAGAAGAAAACGAAGAAGAAAAGCAAGAAATTAAAAAAGGATATTTGATAAAGGAAAGAAGAAAGAAAAACTGTAATGGATAAAAAAGGAAGATAACAATAGATAAAAAAAGAAAGAAATGAAATAAGGGATGAATATAAATGCAAAAGAAAGAAAGGAAGAAAGTAAAAAAAAGAAAGAACAGAAAACAAAAACGAGGAAAAACAAAAGAAAAAGAAAGAAAAGAAGAAAAGCGAAAGAAAGACAGAAAAATAAATAAATAAAGAAGAAGATGCAAAAAGAAGAAAATGAAAGAAAGAATGAAAGAAAGACAAAAGAAATTAGTAAGAAAAAAAGATAAAATGACAAAAAGAATAAAGGACAAAATCGACAGAAAGAAATGAAAACAGTAAGAAATAAAGAAAAGTACAAAAGCGAAATAAGGAAAGAAAGAAAGACAAACAAAAGAAAGCACGTAAGAAAAAATAGAAAAGTGCAAAAACAAAAGAAAAGAATTAAAATGACAGGAGAAAGAAACGAAACGAAATTAAGAAAGGGAAATAAATGGAAAAGACAGACGCAAACAAATAAAAAGAAAGAAATCAAGAAAGAAGAAAAAAATGACGGAAGCAGTCAGAAAAGAAATGAAAGAAAACCACAGAAAAGGAGAACGAGAAAGATAGAAAAGAAAGTAAAAAGAAAGAAAATATCGTGAAAAATAGAAGAAATCAAGCAAAAATGAAACCGGAAGGAAAGAGAATGAAAGACATAAATTTAAGGTTGGCGATTAAGCATAGAAGGATTTTTAAAAAATAAAACAACGTGAGAATGAAAGAAAAAAGAAAGTAAATGAGAAGAAAAAAATAAGGACAAATCAACAGAGAAAGAAAAAAGATAGAAAAATATTAATTAAAATTCAGAAAAACAAAGAGAAATACGAAAGTGAGAGAAAATAAAATGAATGAAAAAGAAACAAAAAATAAGGAGCACGTGAAAAAGAAAAAAATTATAAGGAAACACTAAACAAAGACAAAAAAGAAAGGAATAAAGAAGAATAAGTGAATGAAAAATAAAAATAAAGAGAATGAAAAGCAAAGAAAAGAAGGAACAGAAAAAATAAGAGATAAAAAAATATGTGATAAAAATATAAGAGGAATGAAGAATAGAAAGAAAAGTAAATAGTGAATAAATAAGAAACAAAATAAGAAGGAAATAAAAAGAAAGAAAAATAATATAGCAATGAAGAAAAGAAAAAAGATGTCGGAAAAAAATAAGAGGAATGAAAAAAAAGAAAGAAAAGTAAATAGGGAATGAAAAAGAAAGAAAAATAATATAGCAATGAAGAAAAGAAAAATAAGATGGCTAAAAAAATAAGAGGAATGAAGAAAAGAAATGAAAAAGAAAGAAAAATAATATAGCAATGAAGAAAAGAAAAATAAGATGGCTAAAAAAATAAGAGGAATGAAGAAAAAGAAAGAAAAGTAAATAGGGAATGAAAAAGAAAGAAAAATAATATAGCAATGAAGAAAAGAAAAATAAGATGTCGGAAAAAATAAGAGGAATGAAGAAAAGAAAAATAAGAAGAGATTAAAGCAAGAAAAATGAAAAAAGAATAAAAAAACAAAGAAAATTAAGGAATATATGAAAAATAAATAGGAAAGAAAAGAAGGAAAAAGAGAAACGAAAGAACAACGAATAAAAATAAAAGATAAAAAGAAGTGCAGAAATATACGCAACAGTGTGTAAATAAAACAGATTTTGTTTTAAATGAGGAAAATATTTTTTTTCTCTGCCGGAAAGAACGAAGCAGGAAATTCAGCTAAAGAAAAACTCATGAAGCGAAACAAAGTCAAAGATCGAAGCATTTTTAGAGAAGAGTTGTGACATCTTGTTTTCTGTAATGTAGTTAGAATTCTTTTAAAACACACAAGCAAAAACAAAACAGTTTTTGAAATCCTTCAGTAATAAAAATAGAAGTTAAATAAAAGCAATCGATTGATCGTTTGGCGAGGGATTATTCCCGGAAAAGTACACATTTAGTTAATTTGGAGGCTTGAAGAAGAAAGCAGATGTTAAGAAGATTAAACTTTGAGATACAGAATTTCTCGAGATCCAATTTAGCTAAGCAGTTTTGCTTAAAAATAATTGGCTATTTATCTAAGCCGTGAGATGACGATGAGGAATCTTTTTGAAACAACTAGATGAATACATATATTAGCTCTTATTTTTACATAAAGTTGCACAGTAAATTTTGACATTAAATAAAAAAAATAATTACACATGTATCTTGTAGCCGACTAAATTTGACGCCCGTAGATGTAGTTAAAATTGAGCTTTTTCTTATCCATGACCACTGATTTTACACCTACTTCTTCTCTTCCCTGCAGAGAGTCAATCGTTTTCTGAACCAACAAATTATTTCTGGTGGTGTAAAAAAAGATTCCATAATGAAGTATGTGATATGCATTTTTACTTTAACATATCTAGAAGTACAATCTGCATATTTTTCTATAGAAATATAAACAAAAAATGGATTTTTAGTGGTCAACAATTAATTCATGCATCTCTGACATTATAAAGATATTGTATATATAATGTATATAAATTATTACTGATTTTCTCAGAAAAATCAATGAAAAGAAAGAAAAAAGGGATTGTCAGTATTCATACATGTATGTCAGTGTTACTGACTGAATACACTTACCGACCAGATCGTCAGAAGGATCGAAATCTCATGAAAGATTGAAATAAAGTTCAAATATAGATTTATGTTATTCCAGGATAATTTTTCAACTTATTGAAGATGATCTTCGCCCTCTCTAACCTTCTACCTTCCTGTCCTGGAGTAACATGGTGCCTCACACGTTTCACATACGATTTCATTTTCAAGTCTTTTCACTGCTCTTTGGCCTGTCATAGCTGATACTACACTCTCACGTGCCAAACAATTGAGTTGGATCTTTTCTAATTGATCTCTTTAGCTCTAAGTGGAAATGATGATCTCTCTTCCTATTGTGACCTCCTGATCCAGTTTTCTTCTCTACTGTTCCCTCTTTTTTGAAGTTATTCACCGTTCTCTTGATGGTTCTTGAATGGACTTTGGAGATGGAAGCCAGAGAATGAATGTTGGTAACATTACAGAAAGTCTGAATGATCATTTTCCTCTCAGCATCGCTCACTTGGGAAGACGGTGGGTTTAACACAAAACAATTTTAATCTGCTCTCTTTTTAGCTGAATAACTCGAAGGGTTTTTCAATGATTCTTACGAAAAATGGTGCAAATATGCTTAAACGTTTTACCTGAAAACCTGCTAAAAGAAATTCAGTTAATTTAGTGTGTGTTTTTTTAGATATGGAAATACGCTGAAAGGGAAATGGATTATCAGTGGTCAGGAATTAATGTAAGAGTTACCGACTGAAGATGATGATTACATGAATAATGTATATTCATTACTAATAATTCTACATTGAAAATGCGAAAGTAAGAGTTAGAGTTCAGAAATTAATATAAGCGTTACTGGCAGAATAAGCTAATTATATATATATATATATATATATATATATATATATATATATATATATATATATATATATATATGTGTGTGTGTGTGTGATGCAACGGATTATTGGGAGCACTCTTTCCTCATTGATTTTTTCTCGCATTTTCAGTATTCTCACCATTCATCGATAGAACTACATCTACTGCTTTCAATCTCTCCTGCATCTTTTAGGAAATTATTAAACATTCCCTGACATATCGTAGAACTGATATTATATATCAGTTCATTGTCCTGGGTAAGACCATAAACTTCAACCTCGTCCCTTGTAAGACGATAAACTACATCCAACAGCAAGGCCTCATGTTCAGTATTTACTCCCATATAGGAGAAAAGCAACTCGGCATTTCCTTTGTTTTTTTTCTGAATCTTAATACGTTGATTAGCTTTTGGAAGGCATCTTTCGCTATTTGTATGTAGTTTCTGAATTCGGTGTCACACTTCACAGATATTTAAATTTCAGCACTCAAATTTGTAGCTGGCAACCTAGGCTGCCACTCTTTTTGACAGCCATACATTCCCGTCCTGGGTATGATGATAAACTACATCCGCGTCTTGGGTCTGACGATAAACTACATCCGCGTCTTGGGTATGACGATAAACTACATCCGCGTCTTGGGTAAGACGATAAACTACGTTCAACAGCAAGGACGCTAATCAGGGGGTTTTGTGGAGCGTAGAACCATCTCTTAATTGCTGGTGTTCCCAGATCCAACCTGACCCAGAGTGATAGTACCTGTTAGGGTCCCAGCTACTGGCAAATAGTCTATCCACAAACTGGGGTCAAAACCCTATGAAAGTGTAAAAATAGGTTTTAATACCAGCAATAAGTTTTTGAAAAATTATTACCAGAAATACCTTATTACCACAATAAATTTACCAGCAATACATTTTTGAAAATAAAATATTAACAGCAATACATATAAGACTAACAATAGGTTTTAATTCCAGCAATACATTTTTTTTAAAAGAAATGAAAATCTTTTCGGCATTACAAAACCCATTGAGGTGTTGATATGCCGTAAAACAAGCCAAACCATATCAATGCACCACCCATCCGTCTTTTTTCTGTCTAAGTGTCCTTTTTTGTTTCAGTTTTCCTGAAAATGCTCTTTGCTTACACGCTCCGTTCATCATATTTCTACTGCCTCATGTTTTTCCTCATCTTTGATGAAAATTGTCCAGCATACATTGTCATATCTTTTCTCTCAATGTGCCGTGTCCTTTCAGGACGTAGACGATCATAGCTCTCCACCTCCTTCTCTCCCATGTAGCTCTCAACAAGCTCCTTCCCTCTGCCACCTCCCCCAGACCACGTTCTATCATCCACTTGCCTAAAGCCGCTAAGTATGCCATGCGTTGTTCCTCTTATCTCTCCCTATATTCGGCCCGTGAGTATCAGATTTTCCAGACCCTCCTTCCTCATTATGTGTCCCAGAAATTTCAGCTGCCTCTTCCTGATGTTAAGTATAAGCCCCCTCCTTGTTTGCAACCTCTCTAAGACCTCATCATTGCTCACACGCTCGGTCCATGATATCCTTAGCATCCTTCTGTAGAACCACATCTCCGTCGCCTAGTGTCTCTTCTTCATCTTTGAGGATATCGTCCAACATTCGCTTCCGTATAGAATGATTAATATTTTACAATAGTGTAACACACTTTTGTTTGTTTCTAACGAAATTAAGTCTTATTGGCATAAATAGTGCTATTATCTGTCTAATTTTATGGATTGTTAATGATGTTTCTATAGAAATGTATCAAAAATCAGGAAGAAAGATTTTATCAGTGATCAGAAATTAATGGAAGCATAATAAACAGTCCAAAACACTTGTGGGAATGTCTGGGAGTGAATTTTCTGAAGCAGTGTGTGAAAAGACAACGTATATAAGGCTTCTAGTTTGACGAATATGCAGAATACGGTATCCTGCTGATAAACCCGAGCGTTAATTGTGAACGACGTTCTTTTCAAAGAATAGTTTTGTTTTCACTTTAAGAGAAAAAAAAAAACATTATTAGCAACTAATGAAATTTTACTTATTTACAATGAATAAACACATTACACTTCAACCGGATATTGGTGTTTTTGTAAGTGGGGAAAAATAGATAAAAAAAACCCTTTTAAGTCGATAATGAAACGAGATGTGCATCTATCACGCCTTTTAAATATTTATTCTTCTCTTTGCAGCCAGAAATCCCCATCCTTGAAAATATTTAGCTTGGAAGCTGATTGTGAAATTGGCTGTCAATTCATTCTTCATTTTTATTTGAAAATCAGAAAACATATTTCTACGGAATTTTGGAAATCAGATCGATTTATTTTGGGATAATATTGAGCTAAACCGGTTTCTATTATTAGATTAATTCTAATTTAAGCAATGTCATTACCCCTTACTACTAAAAAACATACAGTACTTGCTCGAGGCAAGGTGGTGACGAGTTCGAATTCCAGTCCGGTTTAATACATTCACCCACATACTATTAACTATAGGAAAGAGTATTACTCTATCTGTTCTCTCTCCGACTATGGAGAAATAGCAGGACAGACTGGGTCCCATATCCTTGGGTGACAACAAGTCTCGGAGAAGGACTACACTGAATTGAAAATCTCCAACTATAGGTTCAATAGTCTCACAAACACGCAATTGGCCAAGCGTGGTGAGTACGGTCACTCCTAAAGACATGATCAGTCAGGGAGCGAGGCGTTTCTCAAAGGATTTGAATCTGTTCCATTGAGATTTCATCCCTGATAATTTCTCGGTTGTTCGTACCTCGATTTTCCGGAATCAAATAACTCAACGTGAAATTAAAAAAAAAAACAAAACAAAAAAGAAAAAAAAACTGACATCGTTCGAATACTCCTCAATTCTGCGAACTAAATAGATTTTTTCACCGACAAACGTTTTGGGAATTCAGACAACCTAACTCAATGTTTGATAAAATCACTTCAATTAATTCTTGTTAATTTCATCGTTTGATGACAAAGAATTGACATTTGAATTATCCCAGTCTGGATAGAAGAGAGACTATGACTGATGCAACTCTGAGATGCGCGTGACACACGTGAACCAGACTTTAATGGGAAATAGAAAGGCTCTTTTATTTGTCCAGGACTTACCAAAGTTGTATTTATAGGTGCGCCGGGAAATTTTTGAAGATGGTGATGAGGATGGTGATGAGGATGATGATGAGGATGGTGATGAGGATGGTGATGAGTAGGAGTGTTGAGGATGATGAGGATGATGATGATAAGGAGGAGGATGAAGAGGAGAAGTAAGAGGATTATGAGGAGGAGGATAATAAGGAGGAGGATAAAGAGGATGAGGAAGAGGATTATGATGATGAGGATGATGATGATGAGGAGGAGGAGGAGGAGGAAGAGTATTATGATGAGGATGATGATGAGGATGATGAGGAGGAGGTAGAGGATGAGGAGAAATATGATGATGAGGATGACGATTATGATGATAATGATGATGATGATGAGAAGGAGGAGGAGGATGTGGAGGAGAAAGAGGATTATGATGATGAGGATGATAATGATTATAATGATGATGATAATGAGGAGGAGGAGGAGGAGTATCATGATGAGGATGATGAGGAGGAGGTGGAGGATGAGGAGGAATATGAGGATGAGGATAATGATGAGGTTAATGAGGATGATGATGAGGATAATGAGGATGACGATTATGATGATAATGATGATGATGAGGAGGAAGAGGAGGAGGAGGAGGAGGAGGATAGATTTTGTCTATGTTGAAATTCAAACAGTGGAGTAATGCCAAACTTTGGGTCTACTTTGGTAAATTAATTGCTTTTGTTAATTTTACCTCCAAATAGAAGGTCATTAGCAAAAAAATAAAGCCGTACAAAAATACTTGATTATCAGGGAAAATTTTACTTTTAACATTAAAAAGGATTTCGTTTTTTTTTCTTTTTTTTTTTTGCAAATTCATCTGAACTAAACCCATTCTAATATTTCATATCAGAGAGTGTCTGGAAAAGTTTGAAAACCATTTTTAATGTTTGAGAAAAATGCTGATAAAATCAGTTCAATTAAATCTTTTTCATTTATTCAATGTTTTCATTAGAAGTACATACTTGGGATTTATCAGCATGGTGAAGATATTACTGAATTTAGAACTATGCCAAACAATGTTGAGAAGGAAGGGAATGATAATGATATTGCATATGTTGAAATTCAAAAAACCCAAAGCCAAATTCCTAACAACGAATAAATGATTATCTTTGACAAATGCTTTATTTGGTTGCACTTTCAAAGAAGAAGCTACCCTTACAAATAAAACAATTTTAATTCAGGTTCGGCAGTTAACGTCAGAAAAAACGCTATGCGGGACGCAAATAGACAGAAATTTAACACATATTTTCATTAAAAAACCTCCACAAAGCCTTGAACAGAGAGCGTTTGAAAATGTTATTTGATGATATAAAATAATAAATTTCTTTTAGAAAACGACTTTTTCCCCCCTAAAACACTTTTCGATAATTTTGAAAGGGGCAAACACTACTGACACAGCTTCTTCCCTACACCTGTTATAATCTGAAATAAACTCCCAAGGGAATGCTTACCGCTCTCTACAATCTTAACCTCTTCAAGTCGAGAATAAATCGTTATCTATCCTACATGTCCTCATAATATGCAACCCTTGCTGTCACCTGATTCGCTCTACAGCATCCCATTTAGTTAAATTTTACCTTGCTTGACACTTAGGCTTTTATCGGGTGATCAATAGTAAAAAATCGGAGTTAGACAAAGTCGGATAGCTGGTGATGGTTGAACTGCTTTTTCGACAACTAATATAATCGGTTTAATCCTACTGAGAAACCCACACAACTTGACGATGTTGAGCTTGGTAAATGCCTTTTTGGATTCTAACCAGCGTATCGGTGACGGAATTTACTACCAGCAGCTGGATGAAGTGCATATTCGGTTATGCAAAATGCGACCGGCACTGGTGAAGAAACTTCTTAAGCGACCAGGTCCGATTCCGCCTGATGTCATTGCTCGACCACATGTTAACAGAAAGACACTGTAGAAGCTTACCGACTTGGGAAAGGGGACTTTACTACATTCCCATATCCGCCGGATCTCTCGCTCACTGACTACCACCTTGATAATTCTTCAGGCAAAAGACATTCCGTTGCAAAAGAGAAACTGCATTCAAAGATTTCTTGGCATTCAAACTTTTAGAGTGTTATCACAAAGGCATAAATAACGATGTAAATCGGTGTATAGAGTACAGGGTTGATATTTGACTGATTTAAACACTGTTTAAATCAATTAATTCATGAATAAAAGTTGACTCGAGAATCGGATATTAATTTTCGAACAAAGCATGCAATTATACTAAACAAGTAAAAAAATACTAATTATTATGTTACAGAGTAGAAAATTGAATAAAACAAAATGTGAATTATGTACAAGTGACCTATAAATGGTGTTATGTACAATGACTATTAACCCTTTGAGCCCTGACCACCGTTTTACCGGTGGTAGAGAAAAATGACTTCATGCCCAGTCACCGGTTGAACGGTGGGTAAACATTTTAACTATCTTTATATCTACAGTGAAACATTACATACCAATTATTTGCGAATCTTGACTCAGAAGCTCATGCAGAACGGTTGAAATTGTTCAGGAACGCAAGTTTCAAGGGATTAAAAGACAACAATGAAAAGAAATTAACAACTAACCGCATGAAAATGGCTAAAGAAGGAGCCGAAATCGTTTTAATATGAGTTGACTTTTTGTTTTTTAACAGAAGGACGACAAATCGTATTCTAGTCACATTCATTTCGCGGGGAACGCGATAAGCGCTACTACCATTCAATCAGCATCACACAACACCTTTTTAAAATTCTGATCCCTGACCACCGCTTTAACGGTGGTAGAGAAAAATGACATAATATCCTTCAACCGGATGAACTATGGTAGAGAAAAATGACATAATGCCCATCTACTGGTTGAACGGTGGGTAAACAATTGTAACTATTTTTATATCTACGGTGAAACATTGCCAATTATTTGCGAATTTTGACTAAGGAGCTCAGGCAGAACAGGTAAAATTTTTCAAGAACAAATGGCTGAAAGGGTTAAATAAACATGGCTTACTTTGCTTTATTGAATTCGGTTTCCATCTCAACAGTGGCGGAATGTGAAATGACCAATGAACATTTATTAATAGCCTCATTCATTATTTATGGCGGAAGGGTTAAAATTGTTCAGGAATAAATGGCTGAAAGGGTTAAAGAAACCAACATTGCTTACTTTGCTTTATTGAATTCGGTTTCCATCTCAACAGTGGCGGAATGTGAAATGACCAATGAACATTTAAATCATTCATTATTTATGGCGGAAGGGTTAAAATTGTTCAGGAATAAATGGCTGAAAGGGTTAAAAACAGATATTACCAATGAACAGATATTAATAGCCTCTTTCATTATTTATAGCGGAAGGGTTAAAATGTCGAGGAACACAGGGATCAAAGGGTTAAGACCTGTAAGGCATGTATACTTTTGCAAAGATGAGACAAAGTCTTGTTTTTATCGCTTATGGAAATTTTGTTAGAAACAATGAAAAAAATACAAGACTGTTATTTAGTATCAGTTCTCCTATTTGGCAGTGAATGCTGGACAATCTTCTCAATGAGACTTGAGCTAAAAGAAATGTGGTTCTATAGAAGGATACTGAGAATACTATGGACAACCAAGTTTTAGAGATAAGCATCAGCGAGAGAGAGAGAGAGAGAGAGGGGGGGGAGGGACATTTCTAGAGTGCATAATGAGGAAAGAGGGCTTAGAAAATTTGACACTCACAAGACATATTGAAGGAAAGATGGACAGAGGAAAGCAATGCATAAACTACCTAACGAACATGTATAAATGGTTGGTAGAACAGTGATCAGACAGATAAAACTTTTGAGAACACACACACACACACACACACAATCATGATAGCTGTCGACACGTTGAGTATGAATATTTTAAACACCTTTACATATAAAATAAGACAACTATTTAACAGTGTTCACTAGTTTTACACTAAATCCTACGTGTGCATCAGAAAATGCGTTTATTTGATTAAAATTATATACAGATATGTTTCTTTACAAACTGACCTATTATGCTATGAAATTAAAAATAAATATAAATTATTATATTACAGAATTAAAACGGAATAAAACAAATAAAATAACTGAAATATGTACAGGCGACTTATAAATTGTGTAACTGACAATGCTTCTTTAGACATGCAAAGGATTTACACGTTTTTGATGTAAAGATGACACAATGAAAAAAGCCTTGTTTTTATTGCTTCTTGCATTGTACAGTTTTATTGTCTGGATAATTGGACCGTTTTTATATACTTTATTAAACATTGGGCAGGGTAAATGTGAGGAAATAATTAGGAGGTTTTATTAGATTGTCCCAAAAGTTCGTAAACACTTTCAAAAAATTGAAATTTTACTCGCCAAGTAATAACAAAAAACAACAAAAATTATTCCTCAAAATAAAGACCATCATTTTCCAAGACTTTCTGCCATCGATCTGCAAGCTTTCGGATCTGGTGAAAGTACCATTCAGCCGGCTTCGAATCAAAGAATTCTTGACACGCTTCCTCGACTTCATCAAACGAGTCGAATTGGCGGCCCTTCAGAAAGTGTTGCATTGAGCGGAAAAGGCCGTAATCTGATGGAGCACAGTCAGGACTGTAGGCTGGATGTGGCAGAACCTCAACGCCGTCCAGCTCTTCAAACTTGTCTTTGGTCTTCCTGGCGGTGTGTGGCTTGGCATTGTCCTGCTGCATCAAAGCGCGCTTTCGGTTGATCAGAGCCGGGTACTTTTGCTTCAACTTTTCGTAGACCCGCTCCAGTTGCTGACAGTAAAGTTCGGCACTGATGGCACGACCCTTCGGAACCAACTGAAAATGCACGATTCCTTCAAAGTTCCACCAAACGCACAACATGACTTTCTTGCTGAATCGATCTTGTCTCTTGTTCTTTCTGAACCCATCGCTTGTCTCGATTGTGCTGGATTGTGTTGCATAAAAATTCAATTTTTCGCAAATGTTTACGAACTTTTGGGACAACCTAATAGTATATATTGACGCATATATGGGATCAGGCCAGTTTGAGTGAGAGTAGAAACGGCTACAAACATCACATAAGCCTATTGTCATTAAACAACGATGACATTTGATTGTTTTTTTTTCTCGAAATCCGAGCCGAATTCATGCCTAACTCTCGCCCGTTGCGTTCTCTTTACAGTAATTCTCTTAGGAAGTCAATGAAGCCATGTTTTCTACCTGGTTAAATAATGGTGTAGACTGGGCTTTCCAGGGTTTAATAAAAATCGAAGGAAATGACCATGAGTCGACTACTACTCTTAATTCAAAACCGTCGAGAAAACAGCCGGAAACCTGTTATACCTGAACGTACCTATTATATTCTTAATAGTCTCTCCCACACATAATAAGTAGTAGTAGTAGTAGCGGTCGACAGTTGAGCTCAGTGGAGTTGAGTGAGTCAGTCGATGTCGGACATTGAAGTATCAACCATAACAACTAGATTGCTGCGTCATTAACTATTATTGCAAGATCCTAACGTTTTGTACGTCGAACCATTTTAGGACCGACTTAGCGAAATACAAGCTTCCACTGTGAAAACTACTCTACAACAAAACCAAACCACCATCTTTCCAAAGAATTCATGTTAATTCAGGCATCATAAAGAAAAGAATTTTTTAAAAATCGGTATCACCCGTATGCCAGGCAGTAAAGCCACTAAGACGCGAAGGGTTACTCGGTGTGGAAGAATTAGGAACAGAAACATTAATAATAAGCGGGAAGAGGAAAGAGTAATCAGGACGACAGTAGATAGCGACTGACATTGCATTTAATTTTTTGCAGATTAAAGTTGACTGGAAAGCATGGAGCTGGAAGGGAGTTCCACAAGCGAGGACTGCGTGTAACGAAACTTTTCGGATAGAACTTGCGGCTACATCTAACCATCTCGATTGTAAACTAATGAGATCTCGATGACAGTCTAGTTCTGCGCTTAAATTCAAAAAGTCCGCGTACTATAGAGAAGGGCTCACCAGAACAATTACCATAAAAATATCTGTGGAGACCCATGATTGTAAAATTTTGTTCATCAATACGAAACGCTTCGATGGGGTAAACTTATCCTCGTGAAAACAAGATGCAAGTGTTCATCGAAAACCTGCGAAATTTTATTCAAAAGGTATTTAACAGCTGGCTGATAATTGGTAACAAGTCATTGCAAATAATTGTGAATGTATAATTGAATAAAATGTACCGTATTCTCCGGCTTACAAGACGCACCTTTTTCTAAAAGTAGCTTGAAAAATACGTCTGCATCTTCCAAGACGAATGTAAGGCAACGCCCAGGCTCAAATAAGCTTGTCCGGACACATAATTGGCTTGGATGATAGAAACATGGAACTGTATGTTGAGTTATTACACTATAATGTTAACTATTTATCTAATTCAGCCTTTTATATGATGTAACCTCAGTACTTAGCTGTTACAACTATTCCCAAGACTATAAACCTTCCTGGAGCCGAGCCATAAGCTGACACATGCTCGGTTAACTAGCAATGGCGGGAACCTTTCTACTCTTGTCATTGACATACAAACAAAATCGGACGAGTGATTAATGTAAACATTACGTGCCGCCAGTATGTGAGGGACGCATTGTGAATGTGTTGTATGAGAATGACTTTTTGTTCTCTTAGAAATTTCTTTCCAGCATTAGGGTGCGTCTTTCATGCTGCAGCGTCTTGTAATCAGGAAAATACGGGAATTGTACTTTATTTTTTATAAAAAAAATGTTGATAAACCAAAACAGAAATCATTTATGACGAAATATAATGACAAACCAAAATTACTCTAGATGGGAAACTGTTTTTAGCAATGGCTATCCAACAAGCCACTATGTTTATCCTTGTTTGACGATGGAAACACATTGGATTCCGTAGAACACTCAGCAGACTAAATATTCACGAAAACAGGATCTTATCGAAACATTAATAAAATGAATGACGACATATACGGTAGCAGTATAGCAATAGTCTGGTTATACAAAAAATATATATAAATATTGGAAAAGGGATGAAGAAAAATCTTACATCAAGTTTTGAAATTATCTTCCAGAAAATTAGCCGAGAAGTGATGGAAATAAAAATAAATAGAGAATATTTAAATTATCCATTACTAAGGAGTCTGCGAAAATGGTCTACCCCTTATAGCGCTTCTAAAATACATGTTCTGCTACGTACTTAAGGAATATGATATTCGAAATAATCTTATCAAGCATGTAATATAAAGGAATCAATCGACTCAGAGAATGTTTTCGTTTTTGTGTAGAGAGAACCTAAGAACTGATTTGTCTTTATAGCCTGATAGTACTGAGCATTTATTATTGTTAGTTATTCTATAATTGATGACCACTAATCTGATAAAATTCGACTTTATATCCGACTGTGTTTTGATAAGTGTTCGTCCACGTGTCTCAGCGATTACTTTACCAAGATTATTCCATCCCTTGGAGCAACTCATCCGTTTCTATCAATTCAATCAATTTCAGTCAAAGAACGTTACTCGGAGATAAAAAAAATGATAATGTGATTTTCTCCTACTTAATTTCAAATCGATTTTACGGGTCTTTTCCGTCTTATAAGACAAAGATCGATATCAAGAATACATATATATTAAGAATATCTGGTATGATCGATCTTAAATGGTTGTAGAATATTGTTAATCATTCAAAGATTTAATGGCTATATACAGCTACTCCTCACTCAACGACTTATACGTAATGACCTCGGACTTACGACCAGCTATGAAATCTCGTAAAATGTATAAAAAAAAAAAAAAAAAAAAACAACCTCTTCTATATTTACAGTATGCAAACCATATAGAGCTGATTTTTAAAAAGTATTTATTACGTTTACAGTTCAGTTATTATGTGCCATACGTGATACACACTTAGGCGATCATGTATCTTTCGATACATGACTGACGAGGCAGATTTTTTTTGCCCCGCATTTCTTTCTGTGGTAGACCAGTTGCCATTCAAATACTGTATAAATCTTTGAGAAATTAATTAGAAATGTGACAAATGACACAAAATGGGACAATAAATCTGAAGCTGGTTGGCAACAACGAATTACACACGTTTTTGTTCTTTTTATCCTGTGACCCACATAGGGCACCATGTGTACTGCAGCCGCAGTAGAAGTTTTTTTTTTAAGCAAGGCGGGAGAGTGGGAGCAAGAGTAAAGAGGCATGATAGAGGAAAGGATGAAGAGAAGGACGGGAAATAAATTATAAGCATCTGAAGATGTCGATTGACATTGCATTTGAAGAGTTGGTGATTATAGCTACCAGGGAAGCAAGTAAGTAGGAAGGGAGTTCCACAGACGGGAAGTGCGAGACATGAAGCTATTGGAGTAGAAGAGACGGCTACATTTAACCATTTCGACAGTGTAAGGATGGGACTGAGATGCAAACTTAGTAGCACGTAGTTTGGGAACTATTGAAAGTAGCTCGTTTGAGCAGCTACCGTGAAAGTATTTGTAGAAAAGACAGAGGGAAGCGATGGCACATCTGTGAGAGAGCCACTGTAGACGAGATGCCAGATCACGGCCAATCGCATTGCATACATCTCTCTGGATTTTATCGAAGACCTTAAGATGAAAGGCGGGGACTCCAGATCAGATATGGCAGCAGTATTCCATGCAAGGGCAAGAGCTTGATTCATAGATTGAAGGATGGCCTCGGTCGAGAAAACCTTTTTGGCGCGATACAAAGAACCAAATTTACTTGCGGCAGATGAAGCTATTAATTCAATGTATTTGTTCCATCTCAGGTTAGCGTACAATGTGAGACCAAGCAGTCGCCGAACGGCGCTCTTGTGGAGTTGAGCATCAGCCATTCTAATTGGAGGCAAGCAGGGTTCTCTGTGGTGGGTAAAGGAGAGTAGTTTTTTTTTTGAGGCATTAAAGTTAACCATTCATTTTGGGGGCAAGATTGCCTGACAGATCTCAACCAGGCCAGTTTCGAATTCAGAGTTTTTTCTTCTTCCAGACCAGTTGCCACCCAGTCTGTCCTGCTATTTACCCATAGCTGGGTTTGGAAAGAAGAAGATCCATATTTAAGTGAATGTAATGGATCAGACTGTAATTTGATCTCGGCTCTCCAATTCCTCAATCTCAGCCGCTATCTATTACTCCACCATGCCTCATTAGAGGCGTAGTATGTTTGAAATAGCAATTTCGTACAATACCTCGCTTAGCGACGAATTTCTAACTTAGCGACGCTTTCCCACTTACCGACACTTTCTCACTTAGCGACTGGTCATTAAGTCGATTGGTTATATTAACATTAGCCGTCTTTCGCCAGATCGCTATTCGTGTATGAATTAATAACAATTATAAAGATGTGCTTTGTGTGTTACGTTTTATCGACCAAGTTATTAAAGTTATATAACTAAAGCCTTATTAATTTAATTGTTCATACAAGAGCCACTCAAGGTAGAGAGTGACTGAATAAGATTGTTGTAACGGTGTAAGAGGAGAAAATAAGATATATTATGGGGTATGACGGCTGATCTCAGACATTAAGATTGTACTGATCGGGAATCCACAATGAGGTGTTCTTGGAAAGAAGTGGAACCTCCTCTTTACAAATGGAAAATGGTTCAACGCTGGGCATATGAAATGGTGGAACCCACTTGTAAAGGCCTTACCTAGTGGAACTAACGAATGGAGTTGACATGAAAATAAAGACAGGGTAGCGATATGCTTGCAGAATTTCGTCTGTGGGAAAAAGGGGTTATAAATCTGAAAAGAATTCATCACCCAAAAGGCCGCGTAAAAGCTTTTGTACCCTTTCAAGAGCGGATTGAATTTGCCAGGGAAACAGCAACACGATAGAGGTAAGCTAGCAAAGTTTCGTCTGTCTTTTTTTAATCCTTTCATCCCATGCAAGGCAATAAAGTCACTAAGACGCAAGTGGGGTACTGTGTTTTAGTGAGTATCAGAAAAATATCTATTAAAGAGAAAAGACAAAAAGATCAATAATTAAGAAGACAGAAGATAACGGTTGACGTTGCATATAAACTTTTGAAGATCAAAGCAGACTGGAAAGAAAGAAGTAGGGAGAGAGTTCCACAAGCGAGAAGTGTGAATGAAGAAACTGTTAACATAGAACATATAGTTACATCTAGTCTTTTAAACTGTAAAAGGATGAGACCTATCCGCCAGTCTAGTAGTACGCTTAAATTCATAAAGTCTATGTATCAAAGGGGAAAGCTCATCCGAACAGTTTCCATGAAAATATTTATGGAAAAAGCAAAGGGAAGTTACGTTACGAAGGCGGGGAAGGAACTGGAGCCGGGATGCCAGGTCAGGACTAATAATATTGTGGATTCTTTTTTGAATTTTATCAAGAATTTCTAAGTACATATCAGAAACACTAGATCATATGTGACGTCAACATTCAATGTTTGAACAAGCCAGACATAACCACATAAGCTATTATTCTGTAACCCTCTAGACTAGCTTTTGAGTCTTGTACAATGGATACGCTATTGTGAAATAGCCTGGATAGAAAGGGTTGAATCTAGACTAGCTTTTGAGTCTTGTACAATGGGTACGCTATTGTAAAATAGCCTGGATAGAAAGGGTTGAATCTAGACTAGCTTTTGAGTCTTGTACAATGGGTACGCTATTGTAAAATAGCCTGGATAGAAAGGGTTGAATCTAGACTAGCTTTTGAGTCTTGTACAATGGGTACGCTATTGTAAAATAGCCTGGATAGAATGGGTTGAATCTAGACTAGCTTTTGAGTCTTGTACAATGGGTACGCTATTGTAAAATAGCCTGGATAGAATGGGTTGAATCTAGACTAGCTTTTTGAGTTTTGGGTACGCTATTGTAAAATAGCCTGGATAGAATGGGTTGAATCTAGACTAGCTTTTGAGTCTTGTAAAATGGGTACGCTA
Source organism: Acanthosepion pharaonis (assembly GCA_903632075.3). NCBI lineage: Eukaryota > Metazoa > Mollusca > Cephalopoda > Sepiida > Sepiidae > Acanthosepion > Acanthosepion pharaonis. The sequence continues at coordinate 1,339,129 of CAHIKZ030003576.1, read as the reverse complement.
TTGTAAAATAGCCTGGATAGAAAGGGTTGAATCTGGCTCATAAACAGTTATCGTATGAAGGAATACACCTTCAGGTGTCGGAGAAATTACGTAAGATAAAATGTACGTATAGGTAGCATGATGGTGCCCATGGTGGAACTGGCAACCCGAGATCGAATACCAGTTAAATAAACTGCGTTCACATAATTGGGAAAGACAGCCACCCACGTCTTTAGAACCTTGGTTCAACGAAACTCTTCCTTAAGCCGCGATAGTCCAAAGTAAGGTTTGCAAATAGAATATCATTCTACAGGGTGTCCTTAGATACTGGACACATTGGAAATCTCATTAACCCATTGAGTCTTGCGTTCTTGAACAATTTTAACCCTTCTGCCTGAGCTCCTGAGTCAAAATTCGTACCGTCTTTCGTATGGCGATAAACTAAATCCGCGTCCTGGGTAAGATGATGAACTACATCCGACGGCAGGGCCTCTGACTAGGAGGTTTTTTGCTGTTCCTAGGGTCGTAGCGCTATGAAGTTGCAGAAATAGGTTTTGGTACTGCCAATGGATTTTTGAAAAAGATTGTTGCCACCAATGGATTTCTGAAAAAAAGATTCTTAAAACAGCAATACATTTTTGAAAAAAATATTAGCAGCAATACATTTTTTGAAAATAAATATTACCAGTAATAAATATCTTGTCGGCATTAAATACCAAAATTCGCAAATAATTGGTATGTAATGTTTAATGGTAGATATAAAAATAGTTACAAGTGTTCAACCGGTGGCTGGGCATTAAGTCAATTTTCTCTACCACCGGTAAATCGGTGGTCAGGGCTTAAAGGGTTAACTATATTATTATACCTCCACAGATTAAACATGGTTTTGTCGAAAGAAGAAACAATTGGCTTCTTTTTCTGGGGTACGCTAAAGGAGAAAGTGTACTCAATGAAAATCACAGATGCATCACACTTGATTAAACGTATAAAGGGTGAATGTGCAAAAATTGATGGCAATGTGGAATTATTGCATCGAGTTCATGTGAATTTTGCAAAGTGCATTAACCTTTGTCTCCCAAATGATGAAAATCATATTGAAAATGTTATTTGTTAATATTCCAATTCAATACAATGTTGTTGAAAATGTGTACAGCCTTTAGGGAGATACTGTGAAAGTTTTCTATTCAAAAAATATTTTATTTGAATCTTATCAACACTAGCCTTTCTATGCTTTGCTGAGAAACATCGATAATTATCGCAAATGATATATCTGACTATCCGAGAGAAATGAAACGTCATCACCCGAAAGTATCTTGTCTTGAGTTTAGGCTACACGTGAAAAATAGCCTAGTGGACCAAAGCATTGGGTTGAGAATTTAGTAGCGTAGTAATTGTCAGTTCGATCCCTGGGCCGGGCAGTGTGTACTTGGACTCAATGAAAAGAGGCTGGCAACAACTGAACAGAAGTAGCAAAAAAAATGATTTTGACGAGACATATCTAGGCAAGAGAAGTGGAACGAGAAGTCTACTCTCATGCACTAAATAAAGAGTTTAGTTTGGAATTCCCCGTAGATTACCAGGATCGATATATACCTGATGAGAGGCCGGAGGGCATAGCGACCGAAATGTTTTGGTAACGACAACAAAGATGAAGACAATAGTCCAAGTGTAAATAATGGTAACTCCTGAAATTCAAACAGAAATTATAGGTGGAAGAATTTGATCACTTATAATGTCTTTATAACAGAACGATAGACCTTGTTATACTGCTGAGTCATTTTGCCAAATAAAAAGTTTGTTTGTATTGATATTTAACTCCAATTAAGTAATTTCTCCTTGAAGTGTGCTATAGTAATAATATATATAGATCCCAACACATGGGACGACTACTTTTGAATTCGACCAATCACAGAGAAGTTTTCCCTAACATATTCTTTTTAGACTTACAAGTTAAAAAAAAATGTACTAGATCATAAGAAAATGTCTTTCTTTAGATTTCTGAGATACCATTATCTATAGTCGGCTCGTTAATGTTTTGATCATTATACCTGGGTTCGAATCACACCATTCTCGCTATGCCAAGGAGAAGATTTCTTGACAATATTAGCCTATTGAGATGATCCCAACTTGTGGCACTGTTTGTAAATACCGGAAAACATTATCATCTGTTGGCCTTGTAAGTGAAATTCGGTATGCCAAACCGCTCAGAAACCTCAATAATTAGACAAGCACGAAATCACAAGTCATCGTGACCGATGCTTTGACGGTACCGGCTTGTTTAAACTAGCAATCACGCCAAATTGTACGGTTTCCCCCAGGTACCGTTCAGTATAGTTACAGTATGTAAACTACAGGTTTGTTATATGGATATGTACCTGAGCTTTCGTCTACAACAGGGATAAGCAATCCACGATAGCAGAGAGGCACACTCAGATAACAGGGACATCCATAAAGCCGGACTAATGTCCTCATCTTTGTTGTCATTATCACAACGTTTCGGTCGCTATGTCCCCCTGCTTTCTTCAGTTTTCTATGAAATCGGGAAATCAACAGGAAATTTTGAATTAAATACTTTATTATATATTCGGAAGTATATTGTTCCCGTTTCGTTTTCCATGACTAGGGATATCGTATGTGGTTTTTGCATTGTCATTTTATTGTAAATCCTGTTCAATTCCTCTCCGGTCTTTTGAACAGGAGTAGAGGTTTATCCCTGGTTTCCGGTTAAGGATTGGGTTTCCGGTTCCTTTTAGAGTCTTCTCATTCTTTTTTCACTGCCAGTAGGCCATTTGCGTCTTAATGTAGTGTTAAAAAAACTGAACCGGAATACTACCCGGCCAGGGATTGAACTCACAATTATTATGCCACCCAAATCCCGAATCATCACTTCGTTTAGGCTATTCGCCCGTGGGACAATCCTGAAGATAATCAAACTTCATATCCTTTGTTTTAGATTCTCATAATGAACTGATTTTTTCCTTGCCATTGGCTATCTTATTGCAACCCGATTTTTCTGTGCCAAACAACAAAAGGAAGTTAATTGTATATTCGCCAATTCATGTAAACCAGTTTCTTAGCTTCTAAATTTGTTCTAAGGCTTGTCAACGACTGACGTACTACGCTTGAGTGATTATGCAATTTGCAATGAACTGAGTTAACTTCAAAGACAATTCTTAGCTTTTCTGTCGACATAATAGATTCAGTTTGGCCGAAATTTAAATGGGGAAATAACGAAGAAAGAAAATGAATAAAACAAAAAAGGAAATCGCAAGTGATTAAAAAGATAGAAAAACATAGAAAGAAAAGAAGGAAGTACAAGAAAAACTTTTTACAAAGAAAGAAAAAAGAAAGAAAGAAAGAATGAAAAAAGGAAAAAAAAGAAAGAAAAAGAAAAAATAAATAAAGAAAGAAAAAAGAACTAAAAAGAAACGAAAAAGAAAGAAAGAATGAAAAAGAAAAAAAGAAAGAAAAAAGAAAGAAACGAAAAAGAAAGAAAGGAAAGAAAAAGAAAAAAGAAAGAACGAAAAAGAAAATAAAGAAAGAAATAGAAAAAAATCGAAAAAAGAAAAAAGAAGGAAAAAAACAAAGAAGAAAAATTATAGAAAAAGAAAATAGAAAAATGTTAACATGTGTGGTAAAAAGAAAACATGACGCAAATCTGAAAGAAAGAAAGAGAAAAATAAGAAATAATGAGTGCATGATGGAATGAAAGAAGTGTAAGAACAAAAATGACCAATATAGGTAGAAAATAAAATACATATGAATGGTAGGTGTATATAAAAGGAAAAAAATATTTCATGAAGAAAGAAAGACAATCAAAAAGAAAGAAAAAAAAACTGAAAGAAGTGTATAGTTAAAAACCAGAAATATGTTTTATAAAAAAGAAAAAGAAAGGAAAAAAGAAGAAAAAAGAAAGAAAGAAGAGATACACAAAAGGAAAAAATGATTCATAAAAAAGCATAAAAGAAAGTAAGAAAAAATTATACGTATTTCCTTCGAATAGTGCGGCTAATTTGTACATTGGTAACTATAAAAAAAATCAATGTTCAATTATTATGGTTAAACTGAAGAATCATTTACCGGACTAATCGAGTATGATGTATGCACTAATCAAATTTTGGTATATCAAAATTTTAGCGCACTAATCGAAAACGCATTGTATAGTCAAAAATCCTAAATATATTTTGTAATGAAACAAAGAAATGTATAGACTAAACGAAGAAATGTTTTGTGAAGAAAGAAAGAAATGAAAAAGGAAAGAAAGAAAGTAAATGAAAGAAAGAAATGAAAAAAAGAAAAGAAAGAAAATGTTTAGGCCATTTAGCCAAACGAATAAAGGGAAACAAAAACTGATGAAAACGATGGAAATACTATCTGATGGGAAGGAGGGAAAAGGAAATAGGGAAGGTTTGGAAAATGGAATCAAAAGAAAAGCGAGGGATGACTTATCACAAATAAAGCAGCCACCGGGGAGACATAAACTCGTTAATGTGAGTTAAAATCAGTGTATGATTTGCTTGTTTTGACAATTTCAGTAAAAAGAAAGTTGGAAAACAGAAACTCTTTAGTGAAAACGCAGCAAACAAAATAAGAAAATGAATTAGAAAGCAGGAATAAACTTACCAAAAAAATAAATAAAAATGGAGAATAAAAATTAGCCCAATAAATAAAATAAAGCGAATGTAGTCAGATAGAGAATACTATAATTCACCATGTATAATACGCGTTCATCTATAATACGCACATCTAAAATTGTGCTGAAAGTATAGAAAAATGTATCTACTCATGCATAATGCGCACCCCTTGTTTGGTAATCAAACTCTATAACTTGTACCTCACCAATTTCATTACGACCAGCGTTTCCTACTCTTATTTTTAAAAAATGATTTTAAACATAGAATAATATTATTCTAATTTACTTTTATAATTCTTATTTTATTTTACGGCAAATTTTAAAGATTTTTTGTACTTGTGCATAATGCGCACTCCTGATTTTGCTTGTTATTTTATTTTTTAGATAATGCGTATTATACATGGGGAATTACGGTAATGAAAAAGTAGAGAATGGGAGAGGATTCTATTGTAGCATCATATTTTTTTTTATTTGTAACCACTCACAGAATCCTTGAAGTTATGATTTTTATAGAACGCATAAGACATGACCGTACCATGGAGACTATTTAGAAATATCGCCTTCTTAGTAACAAGGAACGTACAGAATGAATTTTATTATAGATAATTAATATTTACCGAAATAGCATTGATTTGGAAGGTTGAGCCAATCTCTGAAGTGAAGAAAGTTTGTCTTCCCTTCTTAGTAACAAGAAACGTACAGCATGAATTTTATTATAGATAATTAATATTTACCGAAATAGCATTGAAATATCTATGAAGTGAAGAAAGTTTGTCTTCCTTCTTAGTAACAAGAAACGTACAGAATGAATTTTATTATAGATAATTAATATTTACTCAAATATCATTGATTTGGAAGGTTGAGCCAATCTATGAAGGGAAGACAGTTTGTCTTCCCTTCTTAGTAACAAGAAACGTACAGCATGAATTTTATTATAGATAATTAATATTTACTGAAATATCATTGATTTGGAAGGTTGAGCCAATCTATGAAGTGAAGAAAGTTTGTCTTCCCTTCTTAGTAACAAGAAACGTGCAGCATGAATTTTATTATAAATAATTAATATTTACTGAAATAGCATTGATTTGGAAGGTTGAGCCAATCTATGAAGTGAAGAAAGTTTGTCTTCCCTTCTTAGTAACAAGAAACGTACAGCATGAATTTTATTATAGATAATTAATATTTCCTGAAATATCATTGATTTGGAAGGTTGAGCCAATCTATGAAGTGAAGAAAGTTTGTCTTCCCTTCTTAGTAACAAGAAACGTACAGCATGAATTTTATTATAGATAATTAATATTTACTGAAATAGCATTGATATGGAAGGCTGGGCCAATCTATGAAGTGAAGAAAGTTTGTCTTCCCTTCTTGGTAACAAGAAACGTACAGAATGAATTTTATTATAGATAATTAATATTTACCGAAATAGCATTGATTTGGAAGGTTGAGCCAATCTATGAAGTGAGGAAAGTTTGTCTTCCGTGAAAATCAGTGTGTTAAATCTTTGCGCCCACCTCGGTTTGAACAAGGCCTGGAGCAAAAATACACAACTATATTAGTCCCCAAAAGATCAATACCGGCGTTTGTGAGGGTTCTCTCCTTGCTCCCACGTTCTGCTCGTTGTTAACGATCTGCCTAAAAAACTTACTCTGATCTTTAGTGAATATACAGGCATATCTTACAACAGCTTATTAGTGCACCTCCCAAAATCTGGATGACCAGAACCTTGCAACTGATTTCTCCTTTGATCTCTCCCTTGTAGCTCAATATGGGTGTGGACGGAAACTGGCTTGTAGAATCCAAACTATTAAAGTTCTAGTATCATCGAGCAGACACTGATCCTTCACCTATCATGATTGATGACTGTTCTCTAATGGAGGCTCCTTGACTTGAACGTCTCTCGGAACTCAAGCTCAACCTAGCGCTCAAGTGAAACTCATATATATTGCTAATGATACTGGGAAAATGATTGGTTCTTTGTAACGCTCCAGTAACTATCTGACTTCCTCTGCTATGCTTTACCTTTACAAAAGCCAGATCAGACCAAAAATCTGGATGAACAGAACCTGGCAACTGATCTCTCCCTTCTGGTTCAATTGGTGTGAAGAACTGTCTTGTAAAATCTAATACGTCCACAACCAAACTAATAATATTCTAGCATTACCGAACAGACTCCAATCCTTCACCTATCATGATGGATGACTGTTTTCTAATGGAGGCTTCTTGCCTTCAATGTCTATTGGGACTCAGGCTCAGTCTAGCGATCAAGTGGAACTCATATCTATTGCTAATAATACTGGAAAGATGATCAGTTCGTTGCAACGCTCCAGTAACTATATGACTTCCCACCTGCTATGTTTTAACTTTACTAAAGCCAGATGAGAGTAAAAAAGGCGTTTTGTTTCCATATCTTGGCTGGAGCTGCCCAATTTCACAAACATGGCTTGATAGAGTTCAAAAGCATCTACGCTCCCTTGTGGGTAGTGAATTATTTTCCATCTTAGTTTTTTAGCTTTCCCCACAGAAGAAACAGTGCAGACCACTCGTTACCCTATTTCCATGGTAAGTTTGATGACGAGCCACATTTCTTCGTTCCAGCCATGATCTTTGCGGCTAGGATCTGCCATGACACGTACACAAAGATGAATCATCTCCATTCCCTCCGTATTTCATTAATAAGGAATAAGTTCCACTCAAACAGCTTCTTCCCAAGGACTTCTCCATTGTGGAACAGACACTGGGCAGGATGTTTTCATGACCACTCCAATCTTGATCATGATAATTCTATTGCATCAATTAAGAACATATGTTCGCCTATCGCCCGTATATTTGAAGTTATAAGGGGGTGCTGGTGGCGTAACAGTTCTTAGTGTGGATTCGACCAGCCGAGTTCAAATTCATGCTTGCTCTGTTTCATTCACTTTCGCACAGATGGCATTGTGAAATACATGGATTAAATCTCAGGATAGACTGGGATCTCTAGCCTTGGCTGGTGACTAGTGTAGGAGACAGTAAATTCAGAATTTCAATGCATTAAAAGGCAAAGGGTAATCAGTTTACTATCTTTGCGAAGAATGTATTGCTATTCACAAGTAATAAAGAAATGGAATTTGTGGTGATTCATGATCGCCTGCGTCCACAAATGACACGGCTTTAAAAAAGACTACGACTGCTAAAGACTAATACTAATAAGTTATAGAGTTTTAATAAGAATTATATTAAATTGTATTTCGTATGGCATTACTACCACTACTAACTCTACACTTACTACAACTCCGTCCTGGGTATGACGATAAACTGCATCCGCGTCCTGGGTAAGGCGATAAACTGCATCCGACAACAGATCCTCTGATGAGGAGGTTTTGAAGAGTGTGGAGCCGCATCTTGGTTGCTGGTGTTCATGACTCGGGGTGTGGCACCTGTTAGGCTCTCAGCTATGGGCAAGTGGTTGGCACCGGACGGGGTTCGGAGCACTGTGAAAGTGTAAAAATAGGTTTTAGTACCAGGAATATATTTTTGTAAAAAATTATTGCCAGCAATGAATTCTTGAGGGAAAAATTATTACCAGCAATACATTTTTGAAAAAAACAAAATATTACCAGCAATACATTTTTGAAGAAAAAATATTACCAGCAACCCATTGAGGTTTCGATATGCCGTAAAACAAACCAAACCTTACTACGACTAATATTCTTCGTTTTTTATGTGCCGTGTCCCTTCAGGACGTGTGCGATCATCGTTCTACGCAATTTACTGTCCTTTTAGTTCTCAATAAATTTAGTCGTTTTGCTATCTTTCTGTCATCCATCTACACAAGCTCTCGTGTGCTATCGTATAGGAGCGTGAACTTATCATCCGGTTCACACTCCTCCACGGTCTTCTGAGCAAAAGTTTGTCCCTTGTTTCTTGTTTAGGATTGTTTTTCCATTTCCTTCTAAATATTACTTCAACTCTATACTTCTAACGTCTTCGACTGTACTCTGAAATTTTATTTATTAAATGTTTACTTATTTTTCTTTTAATTTTTTTCAAATCAATAGGAGTAGATAGATTCGACTATCACCCGGTTCGCACTCTTCCCTAGTCTTTTGAACAGGAGTAGAGGTTTGTCCCTTATTTCCTGTTTCGGATTGGGTTTCCAGTTCCTTCTAAATTATTTTCGTGCTCTTTCACTCCCAGTAGTGGCATTATTTCCTTGTTTGATGGGAATTGACAGAAATATATGCTACTGTTCTAAATAATTAACATAAAGTGCACTGCAGAGATTTTTATTATGATCAGTTTCTCTTTGTTTATATGACAACATTTGTTAAGGATCTTTATGTCTTTTTTTTTTCTTAATACCTGTTGAATTTTAAGTCAACTGTTTCAGTTTGGTTTTAATAACTCAATCTTACCGTATCTTTCACTTTATCTGTATCTGTATTTCTCCGTTCTATTTATAATCTATCTATTTATCTATCTATCTATTGTTCTCATCTCTCTATCTCTATCTATCTATCTATCTATCTATCTGTGTCTATTTGTGTGTTTGTCAGTTTCTTTATATCCATCTATCTCAGTTTGTTTTTATCTATCTATCTATCTATCTATCTATCTATCTATCTATCTATATATATATATATATATCTATGTGTGTGTGTGTATCAGTTTGTTTCTATCCATCTGTGTGTATCAGTTTGTTTATATCTATCTGTGTGTATTTGTGCGTCAGTTTGTTTATATCTATCTATGTGTGTGTGTGTGTGTGTGTGTCAGTTTGTTTATATCTATCTGTGTGTATCTGTGGTATCAGTTTGTTTATATCTATCTATCTGTGTGTATTTGTGCGTCAGTTTGTTTATATCTATCTATCTATCTATCTATCTATCTATCTATCTATCTATCTATCTATCTATCTAATTTTGTTTATATCTATCTATCTATCTATCTATCTATCTATCTATCTATCTATCTATCTATCTCACTTTTTTCATATCTATCTATGAACTAAGCTTGTCATTTATTTTCTCTTTATTGTCATTGTGCCAATGTCTTTTAATCTTTCCGTGTCTGGACCATTTCCTAAGAGGTTTCTTTACTGTGTTCTTTTACGCATGGTCTGCTTCAATTAGACAATAAACAGAACTCCATCTTGGACGAATACTTTAAACCCAAAACGGGAAAATCGTTTTAAAATCTTCTTTGATCGACTTCTTCGCAGTGAACCTGACTGGTCATGTTGATGGGGATATTTGGCTCCAGTCGTGTATCCATTTTCGTCTACTCCACAAAGACCACAGAGACCTGAAGAACAAATGCTAGCTAAAAACTCTAAATAAATCTTGCACAATACGCACTGCGACCAGAAATAATGATATATTTTAAAATATATTAAGCACACCAGATCATGGATATAAGAAAGTTTCTTATAAAAGCTAATATGGAGATCCAGTTTGCATTGTAAATTAATTATAAATTGACCAGCCTACGAAAGCCAAAACAAAACATGCTCGTACAACATGATTTCTTAAAATAAAAAAAAAATTACTTTTTTTTTACTTCGTAATCTACAGAGTTTTTTTTTCATATACTAGGTTTCACTGTTTTATTATTGAATTAGCTCGATGTAACCGTAAGTCCTATTCTAATAGTTTCTTCTCTCTCCTAGGGAAGTCTCCTCCGATTTCGTTTTACTCACACCTACAATCTTCAGAAATTGAAATGCAGCGTCAGTCGCCAACTTCTTATCATTATTTCTCTGAACAAAGGTTTTCTCATCCTCTTTCATGCCTATTAACCAATTGCGCCTTAGTGACATTAACGCCTTACCTGGGCTGAAATCCTAAAACAATATCTTCAAAAATTTAAATGTCTTCCTGAAACCAGTTCTTTTATTGTCCTTATTTCTCACTAAATTCTTTTCATTCTCTTTCAGTACCAATAAACCGCTTGCCTCTTAGTCGTATTTTCGCCTTGCTTTGGATGAAATGATTACAAAGAAAAAGAAAGCTGATAATCTATTTGAACTCGGCATGCTGATTCTGCGTCGATGTTAGATACACTATTGATTTTTTTAATTTCTAGAATTGTTTTTTCAAATTAAAATTTATTGTACTATTCTACATACCTTAGTAAAACCAACTGCACTTTGTACCCCATAACCTGCTTGCACTTCTGAAAAGTTGCTTTCGATCGATGAGTTCGAGGGTATGACGAACGGACGGAAACTCTAACGGAAGTCACAGAATTTTATATAGTTTATCATTGGTTAAACATTCCAGATTACGATTTTCAATGTCTTTTTTCTTTTTTGCATTTCAAGAAAACATAATGAATTTACATAGAAAACAGTAACACCTCGTTAACTTTTATAAAATTGAATAATTTTCTTTATATTCGTTATCCAGAGTGCTTAATCTGTAGTGATATGAATAAAAAGACATTATTATCGCTTGCTTGATAAACACATGGTTCTTAGAAAATAAAAAAATGAAACTAAAGATTCTTAATTGTTAAAAATAATACCGCTATTTCTCACTGTCGTTCTCTGCCTGTTTCTCTCCCCCCTAAAAGTCTCTCTCTCTCTCTCTTGAAGATGAAATAGAACTATATATATATATATATATATATATATATATATATATATATATATATTTTGAAAATGTTATAGTTGTTCCAAAATAAGAGATTTTAAATGTATATTTTAAAAAAGATATATAACCGCAAACAGTATCATATTATATAAAGAATAAAATATAATATATATACTAAAACAAATCTTTCTTGATATATATATATATATATATATATATATATATATATATATATATATATATATATATTCGACGTATGAGGGTCAAGCAGATCGGTTCTTAGGAAACCAACAGCCCGACAACAGCACATGAGATTTGGTGAAGGTTTCGTGCAGGACAATCCATCCTTTTTGAACAGCCGAATACAGAGACCTGGTGCACTATATGGGGAGGGGTTGCCGTCTGGGGAGATGGCTAGATGTAAGTGGTGATGGGGTCTCAGAAATTGTCTGACAATCATATATATATATATATATATATATATATATATATATATATGTATATATGGTTGTCAGATATATATATATATATATATATATATATATATATATATATATATATATATACTTACTTTTGGACGCTTGTTTTGAAGAAAAATCCATTGCTACAACGGATAAATTTAAAATTCTAAAATACTTATAACAGAGCGCGTTCACGCGCGTTTTTAAAATTTCCCATCAAAACGATCACAGTGACAATAAGATTTTCTTTGCAATTCACCCTTGAGGATGATGGCGGAGGAGATTGAAAGTACTTGTGTAAGAAAAAACTACGGCTCCTTCCTTGATGAATTTCATCTTAACATCAAGAAATAGGTTTGAGAACCAGAAAACATTATTCAGTCAATTATGTGCCATGCGTCATACACGCTTCGGCGATCATGTATCTTTCGATACATGACTGACGACACAGACTTTTTTCCCTGCAGTAGGTTGCCATTTCTTTCTATCCAAGGCTATAGAACCCGCTCTGGGTGGGGTGGGGGGAAGAGAACAGGATTCATACCTTTTCTAAGGGTATTAGCACGTAAGTGAATGTCATGGATTCGACTGGAATTCGAACTCGGTTCTACGATTCCTCAATCCGAGCCGCTATTCATTACTCCAGCCACAGAAAGGATTGTTACAAAAATAGATATGATGTGTCTATATTATTCAATAAAATAATGCTTGAATATATATGATAATGATATGCTTCTTATAATAAGTTTAATAGGCCGGTTGATTAAGTTCGAGAAATAAATATTTATTGTTTCCTTCTTTAAGTATAAGTGTATTTTTAGTTTTAATTCTCCTTAAAACTTCCTCATTGCTCATATGTCCCATCCATGGAATTCCCGACAGATCTGACAATATGATAAAAATATTGTCAATAAGACTAATAATATTTATTTTATATTAAATTAGTAGGGCTTCTAACTAAACCGAAACACGCATAGAAAAATATTAAAGAATTTAATGTCGAAATTTTCAGACACGACTGTGTCTTTTATCAGCGAGACACGAAATAAACAATAAGCCTAGTATCACGCGTTTGTCAGAATAGACCGCTACTCGCTGCATGACAAAGAAGAGTCCTTAAATGTATTTGTTGCATGAGTTGAACCTTGACACATGAATGAATTGCTATCTCACACGGCAAAGATAAAACTCACATTGGTTTCGATTGTAATCGCTTAGACACCTGAGTCACTCTAGTAATACGGGTATTCATATATGTATATTGCCTACTGTGGCTCAATGGGTCAGTGTTCAAACTTAAGCAAAGACATAGATTTTGAATGCTGATTTTCAAAGCATGCAAGAATTCCTCATTTGCACCATCTTTTGTCTAGCGTCAACTACCCACATATTTCCAGATTTGTACCGAATTAAGCTAAGTTCAAATAAATCTCAATAAATCTCAGCATAATGAAATGGTTAACAAGCTTGCCTTAAAAATTAATTCACTAATCTTATTATTTTTGGAATATAGCCGATCATGTCTCTCCACGATTTCCCGTCCGTTGTAGCTCTTAACAATGTTTGCTTTTTACTACCCTTCCCACTCATAAATCTGACGTCCATTCACACAAGTTTACTAGTGTAAATGGATGACTAATTTACTAGTTTTATTAAGTAGGTTACTCAATGGTTGCCTTTGTCCCTCTTGTTTTGAGTGTATCCTCTAAGTGACATATTCTTCAACCCCGGTTTCTTCATTTTCTGTTTCAGAAATATCAATTGTTTCCTTCTTTAAGTATAAGCAAATGTTTAGTTTTAATTCTCCTTCAAACTTCCTCATTGCTCATATGTCCCATCCATGAAATTCTCAACATTCTTCTGTAGAATCACTTGTTAGGATGTGCTCTTTGCTAATGTACCTCGACTCTTTTTTTTAAAGTTAAGCGCACTATTAGACAGGCGACGAGATCTCATCAGATCTATGTTAACAAAGAAGGTGGAACGTGTCAGTTTCCTGGAGGTTAGCCTTCTGATGGAAGGCAGAGAAGGATCTCTCAGATGATTAATAGAGAATAGTTTAGTTTTGGAGTCATTCGCACAGAAAAGGAATTGAGTAAGTACACAAAAAATAGTAAAGGACGTAAGACAAGCATTCACCTTCTCTGAGGATTTAACCTTTAGAACAAACTAAACCTAAAAGAATGCGATATATAAACAGTGGGCGCAGTATTGACGACATAAGGTCTGCAGATAACACGGAGTTGATCTGAAGTGGAAAGACGAATCGACTGCTAGGTCAGCTGCTATTAATGTTGGGTTATTGTGTCCTGATAGATAATATTTCTCTCCAGGATCTATCTTACATGTCTATAAGTCTACCATTCGTCCATGCTTGTAGTATTGCTGCCACTAATGGTGTCCGGTGCTCCTGCTATATATCTAGAGATCTTTGATAATAAAATCCAAAGAAGAATCATTATTATTATTTGTCGTGATCTGGCATTTCAACTCCAGTAACATTTCCACCGCCGTATAGTTTTCCCCCGCCCACTTTACCCTTTCTATAAATAACTTCATGGTAATTGTTAGGATGAGGTCTTCGCTAATGTACCTCGACTTTTTTTTAAAGTTAAGCGCAATACTAGACAGGCGACGAGATCTCATCAGTTTTCATTTGAGTTGGCGAGATGCAACCGTAAGTTCTATGCTAACAGTTTCTTTCCTAGCGTTCATTGCTTGTAGAACTCTCTTCCAGCTCAATGCTTTCCGGTCGAATTTAATCTTCCAAAAGTTTAAAAGCAATGTCAATCACTATCTACTGTTCTCTTGACTCTTGATTACTCTTCCTTTGTTATCGCTCCTTAGTTTCTGTTTTCTAATTCTTCCATATTTTGTAACGCTTTGTGTCTTAGGGGATTTGCTCCCTTGAGAAACTCGGTTAAAAAAAATAGATCGAGTTTTCCTAGAAGTTCAAATAGATCTTTGTGTCGTACTTTTGTCGAATGCTTTTTAATGGTGCCTTTTACGGGAACAAAATGCTCCTCGATTGAAGCCACGTGAAAAACTTAAACTTTCTAATTTTAACGTAGTTTATCAGTTGTAAAGTGAAGAAGACGTCCGCTGGACATGCTTCTGAGCAATACTGGAAAAGAAAATGGCCGCCTCCTTCTCACTTGCATTTATACACTCCAAGGGCAGATAACTTCGTTAACATCTATACATCGGTAAACTTTTATAAGCGGTTTATCTCGTGGATAAGATAATTACGCATTTTCCTCCGACTTCTTGATCAATGCTCAAGTCGAAGTAAAAATGTCGTTTTTCAAAGAAAGCAGGCCTTCCTTAATTGACAATAACGTAACCTCCCTTATCTTCTCCCAATTCGCTTTTGTAGCTTACGAAGACGTAACGAGCGGTTTTTTGGCACTGAAATACCTAAATTCAAGCAAAACGATTTGCTTGGCACATGGTTAACTTGATAAAAGGTACCATCTATGTACAACCGTTTCTTTTTTTTCCTTTTCAGATCAATGATTTAAAATTGATTAAAGGCAACGAACTCTGTGGGTCATGAGAAGACTCAATCACAAATAAAGAAATTTGTTAACAAACATAAGACACATCTATTGAAGTCTTACAACGACCACAACTAAAACGGATGGTAAATGTAACTAGAAGAGAAAATGGGGATATAATCGGGATGTTTGCTTTCCACACTACCTTAAACAAAAGTTTAGGAAGGAAACCTCCATCAATACTAGAAAGAGCAATAAAAAATTGAACTTCAGAAATCTATTTTTCTGAAAAATTGTTTTAAGAATAAAGAATTTATGCATTTCAACAGATAATTATGCTGCCTATTCAGAAATTAATGCTTAATGTTTCTGTATAAGGAAACAGCTAATCTTAACATTACAGTTTAAGAGACCTAAACTTATAAAAATTACGATACAGCAATGCAGATATAATACACTTTAACACCTTCTATCTGCAGTGTCACTTCATGATGTCGATGGTCATGGCTCTCCTCAATTTCCTCTCCCCATTAGCAATTAATAGATTTTATCTTTTTGTTATCTTTCTTAAACATTGTTACTTAATTCATTTACTCAATTTCGCTAGGCTCTCTAACACAGAGTTGCAAATGAAAGGAGTTTAATCCATCAGATTGTAGCGAAATTATTCTACTTTGATGTTTATATGACATGATTTAATTATAACTTTTATCGTAACGAATGTTTTCATCATCTGTTCGGTGAAATTTGTTCTTACTTTTGAATGTTGTTTGCTTCTAGCTAATTAGTGACTTTGGACGTGAAGGACGTGATTGAAAAACGATAGAGGCAAACAAAAATTCTGAAAACAGAGTGAAGTTTTCAGAAAAAAAAAAAAAGAAAAACACAGCCGAGAAACATTTCAAAGCGTAAATGAGACGGGAGGTTAATTAAGGCAAACGATAAGAGAAGGTGTGCCTCTTTATACGAACGTATCCGTCTTCAAACAGATACGTTCAAGTGTAATCATTGACCTAACTGACAGAGAAAAAACATACATTTATATAAAAATTATGTTAAAGTGCACGAATTAGGAAGAATAAACTACATTCCAACGCTTCATAAAACGAACGTTTCTTATGTAGCTGTTCCCGAACCAATTTTTAACATTTTGACGCTATCAACGAAGGACTGAAAAGATTTAAGCGCAGTAAAGGAGCCCCTACAAAAAATTAAAAAAAAAAGAAGCACCTTCCTTTAGTTTTCATTTTCCGCGCCTCCTCATACACAACTTTATACAGGGTGCGAATGCTATTTGAGGACATTGTTTTAGGTTCACTACACATTCAAATCATTTGTAATATTTTTTTTATTTCAGATAAGCCAGTCAGAAGAAATGAAAAGACATGCTGTCATTGTTGCTTTAGCTGCAAAACATAGTGATTTAAAAATCAGTAACTTTTTACATGTTGCCAGATCATTTGTTCATAAGGTTCGGTTTGAGCTAGAGATGTGATGGCAATGTTTCCCCTGTAGCAAAAAGAAAAAAAAACATTCACAGCGCTCTGATACAGTGAGAACACCAGAATTTATACGGAATGTTCAAAACATCATCGATGAGAACCCCGCAAGATCAATCCATCGCCAAAGAACTCCAGGTATCAGAGTGAACTATCAGAACTGTGGTACATCAGGACATTCGATATAAGTCATATGTAAATGAGGAAAGGTCAATTCATATCGGCGAAGACACAGGAAAACAGTCTCATGCGTTCAAAATGGTTGCTGAACAAAGTGAAAAATCCCCACGAGCTTTGGTTTTTCTCTGACGAAAAAATAACTTTGACCAAGATCAGAAAACAAACAGGCGGAATGACAAGTGGCTATGTGCATCTCCTTCTGAAGTACCCAGGGTAATGCACACCAAATATCCGGCTACTGTGAGGGTTTGGGTGGTTGTGGGCAATGAAGGTCATTACATTTTCCCACAAGGTCTTAGGGTCAATGCTGATGGATACATTAATGTTCTTAAAACGGTTGTTAATAAATAAAGTATGCAATGAAAGGCAATATGTCTTTCAACAAAACTCTGCACCTTCTCACAAAGCCATTGTAACTCAAGATTGGTTATCAGAGATTTTTTACGACCATGTGATTTCCAATCCGAAAGGAAATAAAAGACGGGCAAACCTTTTATTCAATTTTCTAATTGACTCAGGGGAGTACCTTTTCTTAAAATATTTAAATATGTTTGAAACGGTACAAAAGCGTATTAAGGCATTAAAAACAAGAAATTTTATATTGGAGGCCATAATACATTCGAAATTGTGATGCCACTGATGGATTTATGTGTTCCTTTGACATCTGTAGCCTCTTCACTTGTGTTCCTTTATCGGAGACTATTAATATTTGCAGCGATATGTTATATCGCAGTGATTTGACTCCTCCAAATATACCTGAATAAGTGTTCGTTGAACTCATGAAATTTGCCACCATGTTTGTCGATTTCAGTTTCGACAATATCATGTATCGTCAGATCGATGGTGTAGCGATGGGTTCCCCTTTGGGTCCTGTGTTGGCAAATATTTTTGTGGGTTTTTATGAGGAAAGCCTTTTGTTAAGTTCTGCCCGACCCAAGGTTTACTTTCGGTATGTGGATGACACTTTTTGTGTGTTCAGCCATGAATCGGAAGTGGATCAATTTTTTTTACCTACTCAATGGTGTTCATCCTGCCCTTAAATTTACAGTAGATAAAGAGGTCAATGGTTCTTAGATGTTCTTGTTCAAATAACTCCTTCCTCGTTTATTACCTCTGTTTACAGGAAGTCTACTTTTACAGGACTATATACTCGATGGGATAAATTTGATTAGGAGTCTGACACATAGGGCGTTAATGATTTGTTCGGGTGACACCTTGAAACATGAAATCAGTTGTTTAACTGAGATCTTTGTGAACAATGGTTATCCGTTGGACATTGTTCAATCGGTTATTCGAGATGAGACTGCCAGGTTCAACAAAATCAAACCTGTTTCAGTGGGTAAATGTCCGGTCTATCTTCGTTTATCGTGGTTTGGTAGGATTAGTGAATCCTTCGCCAAGCGTATTTCATGTAGTTCACGTGAGTGTTATTTTTCAGCGAACGTTCGTGTTGTCTTTCAAACTAAGTCCGTACTTTCATCTATGTGTAAAGATGTTCTACCCCCCACCATATTAATTCTGTTATTTACCATTTCAAATGTAGTTGTGGATGCGATTACATAGGTAGAACGACACAGCGGTTGGACGTTAGAATTAAACAACACGTACCTGCTATAATACTGAACAAAAAAATTTCTTTGGGCGATACCATTCGTAACACGTATGGTTCTTCGATTGCGGATCACTTTATAAAGAATCCCACTTGGATGGATTTCAGTGTGAACTGGTTTTTCCGTTTTGGCCAGTTCGCACTCATTATTCCATCTTAAGGTGTTGGAGTCGCTTTACATCAGGTCCAGGCAACCTGCTCTTTGTAAACAAAAAGACTGTTTGCTTGGACTTGCTGTGTTGCGCTTCTAGCATCTTGGTTGGTATAATTTTTTATAATATTTTTTCCCTGTCCACTCATTCATGTCATCCATGACAGAGTTTTTCTTTTTCTTTTCCTCATAATTTTAGTTCCCCATTAACAGTTCTGGTGAGAGGGGACGAAACCGGTCGACTGGTGTGGGTTTTGTTTTAAATCTATCATGGTCTACAAATTTCTTGTTTTTAATGCCTTATATATATATATATATATATATATATATATAATATATATATATAAGTGCAAAAGACAATAAAAACTAATCCCATTGAAAATGACTGAAGAAGTGACCGAAAATACTTGGAATAATAAACAATACAGATAATTTTAGAACTCCTTTGCTGCCACCAAAAGTAAAAATGTAAGAACTCTGAAAAATCTAAGTAAAAAAAAAAATAATTAAATTTTCCTTGTCTGTCCTATTTAACGAAATATGCTTAAACGAAATTCTGATACCCTAATATGCATTAATATATATAGAAAATATGCGTCTTCAGACAGGAATCGGACACGTGTGTGTGTGGAAATTGTGTCTATATCGCAAAAGCGTGAAACCCGGGGTTACAAACTCACATCAATCCAACCAAATATATATATATATATATATATATATATATATATATATATATATATACGCACATGTTATATACGCAAAAAAAAATCTCCTTTTACCGATTAAACGTCTCCGAGTTTTGGCTTGTTTAGATCAAACTCGTTAAAGAAGTCTTTGATGTGGTCGGATGACCTAACAAAGTGTGGCGGTTTCATCCGGGCTTTGGTCGTTTGGCGCCAAATATTTAGCGAGTTCGCTGGCTGGAGGTCAGTTGTAGAGGGATCCAACTGTTTGACTGATTGTTCTCGGGGCATGTAACTATACTACAAAAACACAGCAACACTCCACTGAAATTAATTTTAATTAATTTTAACTACTCATCGGTAAGCCTTTCTTTTAAATTTCTTTTAGCCCATGACTAAAACACTAATATTAAAATAAATTCTCTTTTGTTTGCAATAAAGAAACTTAGTTGAACTTCTTGTCTTTCCCGTTACTTTATCTTATTTCTTTTGTCGCACACATAACACAAGCATGATGGTTTTCGACTATGACAATCGCTGACAAGTTTTCAATCTGCTTGGGTTTGGAAATTCAGAGTTTTTCTTCTCCTGGACTGGTTGGTAATCAAAGCTGAAGAGGTCAGTCGGTTCTACTATTTAACCCATAGCTGGGGAAAAGAAGAGTTGGATTCATTCTTTTTCGTGCAAAAGTAAATGTAACAAGCAACTGGGATTCGAACTCTGACCGTCGATTTCTCGTTGCGATCCACTTAACCGTCCGCACATCGATGGCAATTGACGTTAAACTGTCAGCCATACCCGTGCTGAGATTGTAGTTGTGTATCGCCTGTGGTTAATACTGCCGCCCCATGAGCGTTCCTTAGTTGCAGTCTCGGGGAGAGTGCGCATTATCTAACGGGATCGGAAGTCAAACAAGTCCAGTGCGCTAACGATTCCCGTCATGATGACTCTCGTATACAGAATTTGGCTTGCGTCATCAGGCGGTATAGTCTCCTTCAGAAATCGAACATGGCCAGAACCGAACTTGGGTTTTAAGGCTTAAAACTTATCCAACATGATATTCTCGCTCTGTAACGTTCAAACTTTCTGTCTTGAAGTAACAAGGTGCCTCACGGCTTTCACATACAATTTCATTTTCAAGTCTCTTTTCACTGCTCCTTGAACTGTCATAGCTGAAACTTCTCTCTCACGTGCCAAACGTCGTATAGATTGACTTGGATCCTTTCTAACTGATCTCTTTAACTCTAAGATAAAATAATGATCTCTCTCCCTGTTGTGACCTCCTGATTCACTTTTCCTCACTACCGTTCCCTTTTTAAATCTTATTCCCCGTTCTCTTGATGGGTCCTTAATGGACTTTCAAGATGGAAGCCATAGTATGGATGTTGGTATCATAACTGAAGGCCTGAATTGTCTTTTTCCTCGCACCATTGCTAAGTTGGTAAGACATAGTGAGGCTAACACGAAACAATTTTTAGCTGCTCTATTTCTAGCTGAATAACTCAAAGGGTTTTTCAGTACTTCTGACGACAAATGGGTGTCAAGATGATTAAACGCCTTATCTGAAAACCTCAATTAGTTTAGTGTTTTTTTATGGACAATTATACAGTGAAATTTAGACAATTTTGCTGTTACACCCAGTATATATTAGGGTTCTGAATTTTTTAATCCTTATGTTCTTGTGTCATAAATCGATGAACTATTGTTCAAAAGTAATCAAAAAGGCATTAATGTTTTTTAGTTCTTGAAAAACGTCACCCCCAACCCGAAAATTTCATTTTACCATCTACGCAATAAGGATAAAAAATGAAAATATTTCAGAAACTTTATTTTTCAGTTTGCTAATGATGTAATTGGAGAGAACTTTAGGCATTTTTAACCTCATTTAAAAGTTTATTGCTATAGCATAACACACAACATTACAAATAAAGAAAGAAGTGTACGCAAATCCCTCGATTAGTGCGGCTAATGTGTACATCGGTAACTATAAAAAAATCATTCCTTTTCTATGGTTAAACTGAAAACCGCACTAATCGAGTATTATGACTGCGTTAATCGAATGTTGGTATAAAAATTCAGCACACTAATCGAAAACGCAAAAACCGAATATGCATTAATCGAGGGATTCCTGTATGCCATATTTTCTCTCTCGAAAGAACAATAGTATATCAAGATTAAAACATCCCGTATGTGTATTTGTTGAAAAGCGAAATAATTTATCCTTATATGTGTATATATTACGATTCTGACATTTTTTGTAACTTTATGTTCCTGTGTCATAAATCAATGAATATTTGTTCAAAAGTAAAGAAAAGACAATACATTCAATGTCATTTGTTAGCTACTGGAGACTTAGTTACTGTTTGTTTTTTATTGTTTTCTTCCCATAATAACGTTTTTTCTCATATTTTCTAACACTAAGTAATTTTTTCCGCTTTACTGGCTTTATTGCATTGCTTGGGGTAAAATGATTTAAAACAACGTCGATGTGGTTTGAGACCCTGTTTCTTGTTTGTTATCACAGATAATTCAAACCAGAAGTTTTGGTTTCGAATCTGTGAGTTTCCTTATTTAAGTTTTGTCTGTAGAATCATGAGCGTTAAAAAAGTTTTGATACATTGATTAATTTCGAATCACATAGAATATCGGTGTGAAAATTGCAATGAAATAAATGAAATTAATATGAAAAATAATGGTCAGAAATAATTTTTGAAAATGCTTCATCTAATCGTAAACGTTCTTGTTCTTTTATTGTTCTCTCCCATTAATATCATTTTTCTTATATTTTAACTTGTTCTATTTCTAGCTGAATATCTCAAAGGGTTTTTCAGTGATTCTTACAATAACTGATATCAAGATGGCTAAACATCTTATCTGAAAACCTGGAAAAAAGGAACTCAATTAGTTTAGTGGTTCTTTAGATATTAAACATTTTGTGACATGGGCAATTATACAGTGACATGATTTGGACAATTGTTCTGTTACACCCAGTATATACAGGGGTCTGATTTTTTGTAAACCTATATTCCTGTGTCTTAAATCAATGAACTATTGTTCAAACATAATCAAAAAGGTATTAATTTGTTATAACTCTTGAAAAAAGTCACCTCCAAACAGAAAATTCGATTTTACCATATGCCCATTAAGGATAAAAAAATATTATGTTTTAAAATCTCTAACATACTGTAACTCCCGTATCTTGCGTGTTACTGGCTTTATTTCCTTGCTAGAGGTGAAATGATTGTATATATATATATATATATATATATATATATATATATATATATATTGTCCATAAAGTTGGTGTGCACTTTAAAAAATTTACAACTTTATTTGTATTTGCAATAGAAATAATTTGTAAAAAGGATTAGAAAGAAGTAAATCAATATTTTTTAAGGTTTTATTGAAATTTTATTTTAGTTTCCACATGTCCTCCATCATTAGAAATACAAAGGGTAATACGATTTTGCAGTTCACGGAAAAGCATTTGCCAACTGATTTACAGTAATGCCTGAAAGCACATTAGTTATTTTAGCTATGCTTCAAACTAGGTACATTAAACTTTATAACATCTTTTACAAATTATTTCTATCCTAAATACAAATAAAGTAATAAATTTTAAGCTGCACACGAAATTTACGGACACCCTGTATAAATATATATATATATATATATATATATATATATATATATATATATATATATATATATATATATATTAAAGACATTTTATGTTTAACGTTCTTTTTATAGATACAAGTATTTAAGTAAATGCACTGTTTATAATAAACAGTATTAAATAACATTTACCGGCCTGAATGAAAAAATATAAAAGAACGTTAAACATAAGAATGTCTTTAATAAATAAATTATCGGACTTTGTCCATTTCCATTTATTATATATATATATATATATATATATATATATATATATATATATATATATATATGTGTGTGTGTGTGTGTGTGTGTGTGTGTGTGTGTGTGTGTGTGTCTGTATGCGTGTTTATGCATGCGTGTGTATGTAGTCAGTAAGAGAAAATATTTCTCGAAATGAATGGAAAATGCTAACCGAGCAAAATTGTTTGAGTGTCACCATTTTACCTCTAGCAGAGAATAAATTCCTGTATTTCAGAGCAATATTTCAAATTCTTTCTTTTTCTTACTTTTCTTTGTCTCCTAATTCCCCTTTTCTTTTTTTTTCCCGTCTTCTATTTCTCGCTAGTTTCCTCTTGCATTTCGAAATTAAATGTTTTCTCAGAGTATAGTTCTGTTCTTTACCATTCCAACCGATGAACAATTCCCCCGCACCAGCAAAAGGAAATTTAGGACGAATACAATCCTTTCCATATCATTGGAATTTTCGACTTCCAATTAGACACGTCCGCTTAATAACTGGTGTTCCCGGAGTGGTAGCACCTGCTAGGGTCCCAGATATGGGCAAATAGTTAACTATAACCAGCAATACTTTCTTGAAAAAATTATTACCAGCAATACAATTTTGAAGGAAAAATATTACCAGAAAGAGATTTTTGACATAACAAAATATTACCAGCAATAAAAAATGTTGTCGGCATTAAATAACCCATTAAGGTTGATATGCCGTAAAACAAAATAAACCAAACCAAACCATCCAATTAGACAGCACTGTTCTATCTACATAACTTCAGAAATAGGTAGTAAATACTTAGGGCATTTATGATGGTTGGTAAATCATTTTCAATCAAGTTTTCCGGTTTGCTAGCAGGATTAGCTAATCCCTATTACAGGCACTTACAGTAACACCTTTGGTTCCGTTTAACACCCACAGAGCCCACCTCCTGAGCAGACCTTGGTTACAGATTCTGGGAGAAAATGAATAACTCGACGTGTTTGGTAGTTGAACAAGGCCAATACGCACAAATCCTCCATAATGATTTGTAACTTTAAATTCCAAACAGTTTTGTAAATCTAATTTCCCTCACATGACTTGGGTCAAACCGTGGTATGGACTCTTCTGGGCAGCATTGCACGCTAGGATCAAACATGGTCGGACTCGAACCTGAATCGCATGGTCTGAATACTGAGGCTCTAACTACTTGGCTACATGAGAATACCGCGTGTAACAGTAAAATTATCCAATTATTAGATGACGCTTTGGACCATTGTATCTTAGAATTGATTAAAGATATCTTACTGGAATTCTGCGAGGTTTTTATAAACCTACTGGACTTTCAGTATCTGTCTATATTTCTGAGATGTGGTATTATGTACACTATTTACATTATTCGGATTATTGCCCTCATCTTTGTCGCCATATTTATTACAACGTTTCGGCCTTTCAGTATCTGTCTATATTTCTGAGATAAGGTATTATGTACATTATTTACATAATTCGGACTACTGTCCTCATCTTTGTCGCCATATTTATTACAACGTTTTGGCCTTTCAGTATCTGTCTATATTTCTGAGATGAGGTATTATGTACACTATTTACATTATTCGGACTACTGTCCTCATCTTTGTCGCCATATTTATTACAACGTTTTGGCCTTTCAGTATCTGTCTATATTTCTGAGATAAGGTATCATGTACACTATTTACAAAATTCGGACTATTGTCCTCATCTTTGTCGCCATATTTATTACAACGTTTCGGCCCTTCAGTATCTGTCTATATTTCTGAGATGAGGTATTATGTACACTATTTACATTATTCAGACTATTGTCCTCATCTTTGTCGCCATATTTATTACAACGTTTCGGTCGTTGTACGCTCCGGCATTCTTCAGGTGGTTGGAATGTCGAACTGGGGTAGACTCTTCTAGTTCCACGTGTCATGTTTAATAAAGGATTCAGTTCGACATTGGTCAGTATAAGAGGTACCCTACAACGTAACAACTGTCCTGGGTAGATGGCAGCAGCCCCCCCCCCCAAACTGAGATAGGCGAGTACGAGAGAAGGAGGACAACAACATTCAGAAAACAGTCTGCCTGCCTTACGTGAAGGGGTTATCAGAGAAAATACAAAGGATCTGTGGTCCATATAATATCAGGACAACCTTCAAAAGCTGGATGACACTTCGCAGATATCTCTCCCGAGTAAGACCCCCCCTCCCCATAGAGGAGATCATGACTAAGGACTGCGTGTACGCTATCCCCGTGCAGCTGCAGAAAGAAATATAAAGGAGACAAGCCGCCCCCTCAAGGTAAGGCTTCAAGAACACCAAAAAGCTGTAACACGAGGGGAAGTGGAAAAATCAGGCGTGGCTGACCACATATGGATAGAAAAGTAAGATCACCGCCCTCGGATGTGTGAGTGATTCTTTCTGACTTTGTCTCTCACTAAGTGAGCATCTTCTCTCGCATTTCTTTTTAAATAATATTCTCGTATATTTTAAAAATTTAGTTCTACTATTAAATAAACCACAATGGTTCAAAATAAAGTTCTGAGTGTGTCTTTGGGAAATCATTGGATTTGAGGGGCCAAGGTGTTGAGGAATTTGTGGGGGACCATAGGTAACAGCTGATCCCTGAAGAACTCTAAGACATTCAGCTGTAGCAGAAACAAACAGCGGCTGAGGAAATAGTTTCAGATAAGGAGAGGAGGAGAGAAGGAATAATGTGTTTTTTTTTTTTTTACAGTAATTAAGAATATTTGTTCAAAATGGAGTGAGGTGAAAAGTTTTCTTGAAAGATATCACATTAACAAAGTTAGAGCAAGTCTGTTATATGACAGTTACGTACCGAATATTTGCGTCCTGGAAAACTGCGTACCAGACGATTGCGTCCTGGACATTTGCGTCAATAGACAATTGCGTCCCTGCCTAATTGTGTTCCTCTGATAATATTTTGAAGATTTTAAAGGCAATTACCATCAATTTTGAAAAAAGGATAGGTAGTAAACATAATTTTTTTTAAAAATAGGAATAAAAGCAATAAATTTTAAAAAATTAAAAGTTTATTTTTGTTTAAAATACCATGACAGATTAACAGTGTTGGAAGATCGCTCTACACATCACCAGTATGTTTTTGTTCCATCAGATTTTTTTCTTATGATACTGGTAGCCGTAATTTTTCTCGTCTATAAATATTTTTCCACCAGCGTTTGATTTTCGAAACTTAGCCATGGATTCCAAATCAAAATATAATCTATAAAATCCAAAATCTCTTTGATGTTTGTGTTACGCACTGATGGATCGAATTGAAACTGATAGCTTAATTTTCTCTTGCTTTAAAAAAAGACATTTTTTTCTCAAATTTTCATTTATGGTAATTATTTTTTGTGCTTATTTAGAATGAATAATTAAAGGTAATGGTTTGCAAATTTTCATATCAAACAACGCTTTAAAAACAAAATGGTAACTTCAAAAATTATCAGAGGT